>ML742176.1:0-61664 GCA_009193465.1 Aspergillus avenaceus | reverse complement strand
AAAAAAAAAAAAAAAAAAAAAAAACAAGAAAGAAAGAAAGAAAAGTGTTGATGTCACCGATGCAACATCAATGAAAGAAGTTGAAATGATACCATCAATACATCCGATTCCGTCATTTTTTATACAGAGTAACGTGAGTTTGTCCAAACTTTTGTCTTTTGTCTCTTTTGACTTTTTTTTCCTCTTCAATTCTTTCTCTCTCTTTCCCCCCCTTCTTCCACATTTCTCTCTCTCTCTCTCTCTCTTAATATCTGCACAACTCTCCATGTCTCAATCACTTTAACTACTGGGGTGATCCACTTATCGATAAATGTACCCCCCGCAGTTTGTGCCCCACACACATCAATATGTCTACCACAACCAAGATAGATGAGCCCGACCATCTCTCACCGGACCGGCCGCCGTCTTACGATGATGCCACTGCGTCCACGTATCGGACTAATGCCGATGTACTAAACCGCGCCATTCAGAATATTGGCATGGGTCGGTACCAGTGGCAGCTGTTCGGCGTTATCGGATTCGGCTGGGCGAGCGATAACCTCTGGCCTATCGTCACCTCACTCATTCTCGTCCCCGTCTCCTACGAATTCAACGTGTCAGAGCCACCGCTGCTGACACTGGCTCAGAACATCGGGCTGCTGGTCGGTGCGTTATTCTGGGGTTTCAGTTGCGATCTCTTCGGGCGGCGATGGGCCTTCAACCTCACCATCGGCATTACCGCCGTCTTCGGCCTAGCCGCTGCCGGATCACCGTCGTTTGCAGCCGTGGGGGTCTTTGCCGCATTATGGTCGGTCGGTGTCGGGGGAAACCTACCGGTTGACTCGGCCATTTTCCTTGAGTTCTTACCAGGCTCTCATCAGTATCTCTTGACCGTTCTGTCGGTCAACTGGGCGCTGGCACAGCTGCTCGCAAACCTCATTGCATGGCCGCTCCTAGGCAACCTGACCTGTGCATCCGCAGAAACATGCACCAAGTCCAATAACATGGGCTGGCGCTACTTCCTCATCACAATGGGCGGACTAGCTCTTTTAATGTGCATCGTCCGCATTCTGTTCTTCACGCTGTACGAATCTCCCAAGTTCCTAATGGGCAAAGGGCGCAATGACGAAGCTGTGACGGTCGTCCACGAGGTCGCTCGTCGCAACGGCAAAATGTCCGACCTGTCCACCGACAGCCTGGAAGAACTCCTCAGCGCAGACGAAGACCAAACGCCGCGCCAGGGTCTCAAGGCCTCCGACCACATGCGCATGCTCCTCGAGCCCCTCAGCCTACCTCACGTCAAAGCCCTCTTCAACACCCCCCGTCGAGCCTGGTCCACAGGTCTAATGATCCTAATCTGGACGCTAATCGGACTCGGTTTCCCCCTCTACAACGCCTTCCTGCCCTACCTCCAACAAACGCGCGGCGTCCAATTCGGCGACGGCTCAACCTACATTACCTACCGCAACTCCTTAATCATAGCCGCCGTCGGCGTCCCCGGCAGTCTCGTCGGCGGCGCAATGGTCGAACTACCCCGACTCGGCCGCAAAGGCACCCTCACACTAGCCTCCATCTCCACCGGAACCTTCCTCCTAGCCTCCACATCAGCCTCCACCTCCGCCGCCCTATTAGGCTGGAACTGCTCCTACAGTTTCACAAGCAGTCTCCTCTACGCAGTCCTCTACTCCTACACACCTGAAATCTTCGAAACCAAAGACCGCGGCACCGGCAACGCCCTCGTCGGCGCCGCAAACCGAATAGGCGGCATCCTCGCCCCCATCATCGCCATCTTCGCTACCGTCCAAACCTCAAGTCCGGTCTATGTCAGCGGCGTATTATTCCTAGTAGCAGGTTTCTTGGTCCTTTTCATTCCCTATGAAACCAGAGGAACAATGAGTCTGTAGATTTCAGTACATATGGAGTTACAAGTCATAGATGGGGTATTAGCTTTTGCATATACTCGTTTTATTTTATTCATGTTTTCGGCTGTAACTATCTCGGGTGTCTATTTCGGGATTCAATTCGGGTATTGATTTCGGGTATTTGGTTTGGTATTTGGTTGGGTACTATGAATGGGTTATGATATGAATTGGATGGGTCTATGGGTTATGAACTATGCTGGATTATCACGATACGGGGTATGGTATTATGGTATTATGGTATTAAGGATTCAGGATTAAGGATTGCAGGTCTAGGAACTCGAATCATACGGATACGGGAATGGTGTTGACGGGCTGATTGTAATTTTGGAATATGCGTAAAGATACAGTGGATGAAAGTGGCATGGGGAGGAAGTGGGAGGATATGAGATATAGTTCACTGTAGGAATCTAGATTAGAATCTAGAATTGTAGACACATCTACTAGATGTACTCAGGGTAGTAGGTAGATGTAGAGTGAATTAAGAACCAGTAGAAACAATTAATATTAAGACTAGAAACGAAAATTACAATTTAGATTAAACTGAACAAGCATACTTTTGATCGAGGTTCCTTGAAACACTGTAATCCAATTCCACCTACCTAAGTTGATATTGAAGAGATATGGTCACAACTAGACCTTATAAAAGCCCTTGCGGTTCCAGAATGAAATGAACCGTTTGATCATGTCAGCGTCCAAAGGATGATATTCTATATCTGGACGGTCCTTCAAAGCTTGAACCGTGTTATCTGATCGGTAGTACGGCGTATACTGGCTGGCTTCCCAGCGGGTCAGATGACCCATTACAGGCTCCTGGAACATGGGGAGGAGGGAAGCTAACGGGCCGTCGGGGCGTTGCTTCTCGAGGACTTCCTGTACCCAGTCAGAATAGTCGAGGACTTTCACCTGGTAGCCTGCTTCATTGATGATGCGGCAGGTGTCTAGGACGGTGGCGGATTGGGACTGATCCGGGGATAAAAGACTGTATGAGCGGCCGATGGAGGTGTTGGAAGAGGCGATATGAAGCATAGCTGAGATGACATAGTCGATGGTGACGTATTCGAGTCGCTGATCTAGTCTGGGGAACGTGCCGAGTTGGATGCAGCCGACTATCAGTCGGGAGACGAAGTCGTCTGGATTGCTGCTTCCTGTTTTTCTGTCGCCGAGGATGAACCCTGGTCGGTAGATGACGGTCGGTAGGCCTCTATCACGCATGCGGCGGACCATGGCTTCTGCAGTCCATTGGCTGTGGGAATAGCCGAGGTCGTATCGGACTGCTTGGCTATGTGGCATCAAGGGCTCGTCTTCATAGAGTTCCTTGGTTCCTAGAACGAAGCCTGTTGGGCCCCATGCATCGATACTGGAGAGGTAATGGAAGGCTTTGCGACGACCGGTGGCGGCCAGACGAAGCGCGTTGTACGTACCGCTGACATTCGATGCATGGTGTTCCCGGTATGACTCGCAAAAGTTGATCTTAGCCCCGATATGGAAGATGATGGATGCCCAGTTTGACAGCCAGTTGAATTGATCGGCTCCTAGGCCAAGCGAATTGTCTGACAGGTCGCCGGCGAGTAAAATGAGCTTATCTGCTTGTGCAGCACATTCATTCCATAAATCATACCGCTCTAAAGCCTCTTGAACGCGGGAGGTCGCAGCTGAATTTTCCCTTGGGCGGATGAGACAGGCGACTCGCTTGACGCTCGGCTTCTGGAGGAGATGATGAAGAAAATGTGCACCCACGAAACCAGTCGCCCCTGTAACGAATACTCGGCCTTCATGCTCGGATTCCCAATGAGGGACAAGTTCGATGTTTTCGACTCGATTGACATCCTCTAGCCACGTGCGGGTATTGTCCGGGGCATTTTGCTGGGATAGGGGCTCTGTTGGATAGATAAGACGCAGCAAGCTTGACAGCTTAGAGTTACTGTACAAGCTTTCCATTGTGATCAAGCATCCCAGGTGAACTTGGATTAATGCAAGCAGGGTCGAGGCCTGCAGAGAGGTTGCGCCCAATTCAAAAAAGTCATCTTCATCATGAACTCTTGGTACACCCAAGGCCTTCTTCCACAAACCTTGAAGCACTTCCCGTTTTTTATTAGATCCAGCTTCGTTCGGGAGTTGAGTTGCCTGACCCTCAAGTCTCTTCAATCTGTGGTCCATTAAGACTTTACGGTCTATCTTGCCATTAGGTGTCATGGGGAAGTTGCTCACAACCTCCATGTCGGTTGGCACCATGTATAGAGGAAGCCTTTCCCGTGCGAAAGCCATCAATTCGGCGGTTGATGGATCGTTTCCGACAATAAATGCCACCAGAGCGTCCATCCCACCGTCCAATAGCGGGGGCTGCCGGCAAACAACCACGCCTTGAACTCCACCGTGGGATAAAAGTACTCGCTCGATTTCCCCGAGTTCCACTCGGAACCCGCGGTATTTGATCTGTGTATCTAGTCTGCCAAGGAAATCGAGACATTCTGATCCCGGACGCCAACTACCGAGATCACCAGTGCGATAGAGACGGACCATGTCATTTTTCTCACCCGGAACCTTCAGCACATCTTTAGGTAGATAAATAAAATTTTTCTCGGCCGCAGATGTTTGACCTAGGTAGCCAGTGAATTGCTGTGGACCTACAATGCACATTTCCCCGCGTTTCCCATGATCGAAAATAGGCTTTTGATCTTCATCTATCAAAAAGACTCTCATGTCACCAACAGGCAGCCCGATGCCTATGCGCTCGCGGTTGGCTTCTTCATGTGTGACTTCGAGCATAGTCGTTAAAGTCGTGCACTCAGTAGGCCCGTATGTATTCCACAGATGCTGAGGGGGCCCGTTCGCTAAAACCTTTCTCATTACCTGTACGCTGGCGACGTCACCTCCGATGAAGACATGACGTGTGGTGTGAAACACGTTGGGATTCGCAAAGGTTATAGTTGAAAACAATGAGGTGGTAAGAACAATAACTGTTATTCCGTGCTTCCTGAGAAAGCGCGGAAGAGCACTAGGATCGGTGGCGATACGGCGGGGTGTAATTATGATTGTAGCACCAGCAACAAGAGTAACCCAAATCTCAAGCAAACTCAGGTCAAATCCGGGGTTGTTGAATGCTGCAACGCGATCACTTTGAGAAAATGGAGTTGCTGGAGTGTTTCTGGCCAAATGAAGGATACCATCGTTTAGCAGTTGAACCGGTTTAGGCTTTCCGCTGGACCCAGATGTAAAGAGTATGTGACTTCTCTGCGCCTGGGATTCAAAGGCCAACTTAGGGACTATACCTGCCGGATGCCTTTCAGGGCCACCGTAGTAAATGGTGTTAAAGCCGTCCTGCATCCAGCGCTCTTGTTTGTCTGTGATGATATGCTTTGCCTGAACGTCCTGTAACATGCAAGTCATGCGGTGCTCGGGCAAACAGGGTTCGATAGGCACACAAGTGCCACCTGCAATGCGGACGGCGAGTTGGGTAATCACCTGCGAGGCTCCTGGACCGAATAAGATCCCCACAGGCTCCTCCTCAGATAACTCTATCTTTGCCAATGCCTGTGAAAGATTGTTTGCTTCAATGACGAGCTCGGCATACGTCAGAGATACTGCTCCTTCAATGACAGCAGTTGCATCTGGTGCCCTGGATGCATGTGCAACAACGATTCTCTCCATAATTGTAAAGGTGTATAGAATAATTTGAACTGCCACACTACGTAGCAAGGCAGTTTAATTAAAGTCTGGCTGAAGACGCGGGACTTTGTACACAGTTTTCACAGTCTGCCAGACATATTTATGCCTCCAATTAGTACCTCGAGGGCTTCTAGGTTCCCTGTTTCCTGCTGGTATGAAGGCCTGTTAATGGTAGTATCAAACCTGGCTGGATAGCCTCTAGACCATCATCTCCAAACCCTAAAAGGTGACATTTGGATTGCCACTTCTATCATATTGAGACTATTTGGGAGCAAGCTACCTATGATTATGTGGTGCACTCCAATTTCTGGAATCCTTGTCTGGTCTGGGCCATACCTAGCGAACTTTATCAACGTGTCATCGACTTGCCTAACTCATGGCCGCCCCACTGATTCTTGTGTCTATATGGTCGCAGAATCCTTCGCAGATTCCTCAACCTTGGACACAGGCAGAAATGAATGGCACTCTACCCAACTCTAGTAGAGGTTATTGCCTGATAACTGGCGCCAAAGGACCATTGGTGGCTATTGCCCTCAGACTAGCTGTCGTCATGGACTAGTTCTGAAAACATTTGAGTTGCTACCCCAACCTTTGGGATGTGTAGTATCCTCGTAGAGGTCCATCGTTCTCTGACTGTAAACCTTATTCCCTAGCCATCTGTGACATCTGACATCTGTATGATGATACATATCATCGCCACGGCTGCATCCTGTGGCCATCAAGGTTTGCATGCTTAGGAATCCAGCTTGGAAGCCGGTGTCAAGCGGAGCCAGACAAGAGCTATGATGCACTTAGCACTCGCGAAAGGTTGGTGTTTGGGGCTATATTGGAACCATGTAAACAACGGGTTTGCCTCAATGGACAGAAGCCATTGAACGAGACAGATTCGTACGTCATTGGCAATCCACCGGTGCGTTATTGGAAGACTTGCTGTACCAAACCTGGAGAAGAAGCCTCGGTGAATCTGGTCGTAAAGTGTCAATGATATCACTGGTGAGAGGCGATAGTTTTAACAGCGTTCACGGTTTGGGCTTTAGTCGAGGATTATTCAAGAATAAACAAGGCCAGTAATTGAGTTGCGGACATAGCCTCATCAACCATTCAGCACCTCTCTTTAGCCTTTGTTAATCATCTCTTTCCAACCCTCAAACATCATCTGTCATTGAACTTCAGCCATGGCTCCAGGACTCGACATCCTCAACCAAAAGCTCCATGCTGTGCTTGAGAATCGGCGTAAGGAAGGGAGACTCATTATGCCGCCTTCAGCAGCTACCCTGGCGGAGATGCGAGATTTCGGCTCCAACGACGGTCTATCTCTGTCCTCATCCGGTGTTCTCTCTGCCACATTTCTGCGCGAGCTTGAGAAACACCCCAGCTTCACCATTGGAAGTGGGTCATCACGCATCTTGGATGGTACCCAGCATTACTTAGAGTCTCTTGAGCGTGACTTAGCTCAATTCCATGGTGCTGAGTCGGCCCTGTTTTTCAATTCAGGGTTTGATGCAAACGTGGCTATCTGGTCTACGATTCCGCAGCCGGGGGACGTCATTGTATATGACGAACTCATCCATGCAAGCATCCATGATGGCATGAAACGCGGAAGAGCTGCGACTGCCTTGTTTCTTCATAATGATTGTGCCTCCCTTCGGAGCTGTCTCCGGGATGTTCTCGATCAAGACCCAGCCATAGCCAAAGGGGAACATATTGTCTTTGTAGCGCTGGAGTCCTTCTACAGCATGGATGGTGATATGTCCCCAGTACTCGAGATAGTCCAAGTTGTCCAAGAAGAGCTCCCTCTTGGTAATTACGTTCTCGTCATCGATGAAGCCCATTCTAATGGACTTGTCGGGCCAAATGGATCTGGCTACATATGCCATTATGGACTTGAGCAGGAATTTGGCATTCGGCTACAAACCTGCGGCAAAGCACTGGGATCAACAGGTGGTAGGTGGTATTCTCAAATGCTTTCTGTCACACAACCTTTCTGACGATTGATTTCAGCTGTGGTATTGGCCAACGGGACAATAAAGCTGTCGCTCCTGAACTATGCCCGCAGTGTCATGTTTAGTACGGCCCCTAGCTTTCTCACCGTGTCAGGAGTTAGAGCCGGGTATGAACTGCTGGCCAGCGAAGAGGGAGAAAAAGTTAGTTTTGACTATTGGATGGATATCCGAAGAATCTCCAAGCTAATCTTGTGGAACAGCGCCGACACAGGCTACAGCAGAATTTGCGGTACTTTTACCAGTGCCTGACAGAGTCCCCTTGGTGGGGAAGTGTCAAGCAGCAAAGGATACTTAGCCTACCAACGGAACCAACATGGGAGATGGAGCCATTCCTGGCACCCGTCATTGCGTTGGTGACACAACCAGGGATGGAAACAAAGTTAGCAGAATACCTGCGTCAAGCAAAGTACTGGGTGAACACAGCAAACTTCCCCCTGGTACCCAAGACAAAGAGTCGCATTCGGATCGTCATCCATGCGGATAATACGATCGACGACATTGGTGCAGTGGTTCGACTGATTGGAGAGTGGGCGCAGCGGCAAATGATCGTAGCGTCATCTAAGATTTGATCTCGAAAGGTTGATGGACTCAGGAAGGACTGGCTTTGTAATCAAAATTGCTGAAAATGAAACAAGATTGAATTGATTGGATGAATAAGGGTGTTTTCCCTGGATAGGTTAACGTCAGTAAAGCCTCATGAACTCAAATCAAAGCCAGAACACGAACAGTCTTTGGTGGGTTAAGGATTACCGAGGTAATCGATCTGAGAGGAACTACAGCAGAGAAGGGAAAAAGGAGAACGAGAGAGGAAAAGAACCAGAGTTCAGCAAGTTGATGGCGGGAGTCAAAAAGAGAGGAGAAGAGTTGGTTTGTGTTTTAGAAGTTTGGGGACAAGAAAAATGCGGGAAACAGCCAAGTTTCGGTCTCGTGATTGACCACCAATTTACCTTTCACATCCATGGTACTAGTACATACAAGTATACGTAAAATTAGAAACGAATTTCTATCGTGTATCGTGAGTTGAATACTTAAGGTGTATAGACTAGAATATAAATGGCATTAACTGGCAAATGGCTACCGTTCAATTTGATTCAACAACTCAATTCACAACAAAAAACAAAAACAAAAACAAAAATAAAAAAAAATAAAATAAAAGAGATAATAAAAAGAATTTAAAAAAAAAAAAAAAGATAAAAAAAAGTAGGTCCAAACTAGAAAAGAGAGATGATAGTAAGTGGTAAGATAGAAAGTAAAAAAGGGGATCAACCCTAAGAGAGAAAAAAAAAGATAAAGACACCCTATAAACGCCAGAGTAACAGTAAGCACAATCAAAATAACCCTAATAGAGTGCGATTCTGCGACTGAAACCAGACTCAGTGTCCTTGATAATCACTTAATAAATGGTCCCTCTTCCTTCCACTTGCCATCCCGATAGGATGCAGTACCAATAGCACCAACAGGGTCAATTAGTTTATAGAACAGAACGACTCGGTCCTTGTACGGAATGGCGTTGATCCCAGCGTTACCATAGATCCTCGAGGCCACCTGGATGGTTTTACCCTCAACCATATCCATAATCTTCATTTGATTATCAGCATAGATAAGATGGTTCATGCCGTCCTTGTTGACCGCAGCAAGAGGTGTGTTCACCATCACTTTCCTGCCCTCAACGACAGTTCCCATATCTAGAGAAGGTTTAGTATTGGAAGACTAGAGAGCCCTGACTGACTTACCTTCCCAGGAACTGCTCTTCTGGGTTTCGTGTCTCCAAAGCTTGATATTTTTATCATGATCTTGATGATAGACGTCAACTCTTTCACGAGTGACAACGCACGCGAGATGAGTCCCAGGGAGGGAGAGCGACTTCTCAGGAAGAACCCGCTCAATATGGAAGTTGCCCTTGTTGTTCCGACGCAACTCGGTAAGCGGCAATTTGTTTCCCTCTTGACTGTTTTGCCGCTGTTAGCAGTCAAGCATTATCTTCATGGCTCAGAATGTATCCCACCTGGTGAAATACACCCACTGGGATCCTGGTGGGCTGTCTGGGCCTCGGTCAATCTGCGAAACATCACTGCAGATACGAGACTGGTCAACAGCCTCACCAGGGGGCTTGGGGGCGTCCTGCCAGTCCTCTCCAGGAAGAACCCTCACTTTCTCGACCAATGTTCTATCTTTGTTGATGTAGATCAGGTGAATCTGCAAGAAAACCAGAGATTTAACAATGTGTTAGTGTCTCCGTGTAGTGGAGTCTTACCGTAGACTTTTTGTCGTGGTCCTGGTCTTCTTTGACGTAGTAGGCAGTCAAAGGTGAGCCGTTGTTCTGAGCATCCGAGGCGACGTTGACTGATTCAGTTGGTGGGGAGGATTCCTGTTCGGTGAAAGCCTCCACAATGTTACCAGATCTCTGATAGAAAAGATAGATATCCTGATCATTGGTGCTGATACCAGCTAGATCAGTGCTATCGAGAGACGACATGGCTATTGAAATATCGATGTTGGATTTTCTAATCGAAAGCAAAGAGAATGAGATGGATAAAAGAGAGGAGGATTAGCTTGACGAAGAAGTCCCTGGGCTTGCTTCTTATAACTGCAATGTCCCAGCATCCAGAGAGCCTGCTCCCTATCATAAAAGTTCCGTAGAGCGTAATCCGACACAATACGTCAAAAGTAGTAATCGAATTCCACTATAGTTATACTCTAAAATTGGGGAACAAAATGGCTAGATGCATCCTTGTAAGATTCTATTACGTTTCCCAATATACCACTGGATAGTTCCGGATCAAGCATATGTGTATTGCAGCTTATGATGCTACTGTTTCCATAGTTGAAAGGAGCTTAGGGTTCATTCAAACCACAGGGTGACAATCCGATACGTCGATGTACCTAACCCTAAGGCATCAAAAAACATACTCACGGAATTCATCCCCACGGATAGAAATCCAGAGCAAGTTTGAAATGCGGGGTTTGAATGTAACAATAACAACATACTCGATTGCGTTAACAGTCAGGGCCTTAACCTTCGCGTGGAATGCTAGTTAGGTGATACTCAACCATGGATCATTTCCCCAAGGCTAGTCCCAACCACTAGTTGGAATGCTGTATACATTGTACAACATAGCACACATTTCAATCCGCGGATTTGGCCGTTTCGGAAATGGAGTAGTCTGGTGTGTAGAGGCTTAGCAAGTGCTACTGGAGTGTATAATCAACGTGTCATGACTTGGGTTGTGCCTCCAAAGTCTTCCGTCTTCTATACTGCCAACAATTACTACTCGAACTCTTGCCAAAGCCAAACTACATTCAATAGAAAATGCATTGGGAGTTTCCCTTGTTTTTCACAGCCTATGAGAATAAAAACAATCCGACCAAAAGTACCTAAATGACGTCATTGGGGTTCCTCTCTCTTTTTAAAACAACGCAGTTATCAAGCATTATCCACAAGCTCCACACCCATTATAAAACAAGCATCATCATGATGCAATGTCCCACTTCAACTCATACGATCAACAAAAGTCAAGCTCAAAATAAATTGGAGCCAATTCCTCGCCAAGATGTCAATTCCCAAATCCAGCAGGGCCTGAGCATCTGACAGCATTTCCAACAATATCTTCTAAACAATGCCACACAAGCACGGATATCACACTCCCCGTCTTCATAAGTACATACACCTCAAACACCCCTTGAGCGTGATAGGGACAACACTAAGATAAGACAGGCTCGGAGAATGGATGCCCTCCACACTAGATAGCCACCACGAATGGGTGGGAGGGCTTATTGCCCATGTGGACAGCAAGGCCGACCACGAACTGCACCCAGTGCTAAAGGAATTCCAACATCTAATTGAAACCAACACGCGCGTCTATCTTCTCATCGAGGCGATGTTCCGTGAAGTCCCCCGCAACCGAGTCTACGCCACCGATCCGACCGGATGCCCTCAGATGCGGGATTACCGGCACATGCTGAAGGTCCTGAACCAGCTACTGACTAGCGCACCGTCGTGGAGTGACTTTACGCACCGCGTCGGCCTCGTCGGCCTACCCATTAATGCCGTCTTGGACTGGCCTATGGGCACCCCGAGCGGATATGCGGCATTCTTAGATCCCGAGATTAACGCCATGGTAAAGAAGGTTCTTAATGCTTGGGGCGAGTACCTGCAGTCGCCGGAGTCGGCCCATGTGCTCGATGACTCGCAGTACGGCTGGTTTGGGGAGACGGGGAAGGAAAGCCTTATTGCTGTGGCTAACGTCGGCGAAACGAGCTATGCTTTCGAAGACATGTTTGTCTGCGATCCCACGAAAAAGTATCATGGCTACAAATCATGGGATGACTTCTTCACTCGTGTCTTCAAACCTGGTATCCGGCCCGTCGCATCACCAGATGATGATAATGTCATCGCGAACGCATGCGAATCGCAGCCGTACAAGGTAGCTCGTGACGTGAAAGCCAGAGACTGTTTCTGGATTAAGAGCCAGCCGTACTCCGTATACGACATGCTGGCGCACGATCCCTTTGCCGATAGGTTTGTTGGCGGAACTGTCTACCAGGCATACTTGAGCGCATTGAGCTACCATCGCTGGCATGCACCTGTCAGCGGCAAGATTGTCAAAGCCTACGTCGTCGACGGAACGTACTATTCAGAGCCATTGTTCGAGGGCTTAGGAGATCCGCACCCTTCCGAGAACCAGGACATCGATGCTGTTGGGGAGGTGACAGCGCAGGAATATCTCACAGCTACCGCAACGCGAGCATTGATATTCATCGAGAGCGATAACCCTGCCATCGGACTCATGGCATTCCTGGGCGTGGGTATGTGTGAAGTCTCGACGTGCGACATCACCGTCTCAGAGGGACAACATGTTAAGAAAGGAGACGAGATTGGGATGTTCCATTTCGGCGGATCAACGCACTGTCTACTCTTCCGCAAGGGCGTCAATCTAGACGGATTCCCTTCCGCAGACACAGATCGAAACATGCCAGTCAGAGCTCAAGTAGCAGTGGTGTCCTCGAATGTCTAACCCAAACCACAGAATATGTACATACCCACCAAGAGTCATAGAAATTGTAATAAACCAAAACAAGACATTATTATCCAGCAACTAGCCCTAAAGCGTATACCTAAACAACGGCGACTTATCACCCATATCCAACAGCTGCTCCTCCGTGTACCTCTCCCTAACCTCTTCCTCCGACATCTTACCCTTCCGTTTATTCTCAAAATAAAACGATGCCTCCAAGACAAGCGCCAAAATCAACGCCGACCCACCAAAAGCAATCGACAGCCCAAACCCAGTATAATACTGCGGCTTCTCCGTCTCGATATACATATAACTCCCGATAATACCGCCAATATTCCCCACACAAATATTAAACGCCACGCCGATCGCGCGCCGATTCGACGGGGTCAGATTATTCGATGTCCAGGACGTCGTAGCCGGATGGACAGGATAGAGACCGATCATGGCGAGGATGACGGCGAAGAAACTCGGTCCGACGTTTTCTTCTAGTTTACCGTGGAAGGAGATCACGATGCCGTAGCCGATTGTTAGGAGGGCAAGGGGGGTGACGACGAAGGGCATGCGCCAGTAGAATTTGTCCGAGAGCACGGAGAAGCAGATTGCGGAGATCGCGCCTGCGACGTAGGGCGGGACGGTCATTAGTTGGGCGCTGGTGCCGCTGAAGCCCATTGATTCTGTGATTGTTGGAAGGGTGAATTTGTTTCCTGGGTTTGTTAGCATATCAGTTCTTTCATTATCACTGGGGAAGGACATTTGGACGGAGAAAGGTCATATGGGGCAGGATGATGGGGCCAAGCATACCGTAAGAGCAAGCAGACTGGCAGAGTAAAATGTAAGCTAGGATATACATGCGCCAGTTTGTCATGACGGCGGCCATATCCTTCCATTTGGAGCGGCTGGCCGTATCCTGTTGTTCGGCTTTGAACATGCCGCCTTCCTTGATGAATTTCTGCAGTTCCAGGAAGCGGATTTCGTCTGGCTCGAGCCATTTGCCTGATAGCGCGGGCGAGTCGATTAGGAAGAAGAAGCAGAACACGCCTAGCAGGACCGTCGCTATCCCCTCGAGGATGAAGATCCATCGCCAGCCTTCGTAGCCTCCTGTGCCATCCATTTTTGCGATCGCAGCTGCTAGCAGCCCGGAGAAGGCGCCTGATAGCGCACTGGCGCAGTAGAAGCAGGCGAGACGGGTGGAGAGCTCTTTCGGCATGTACCATTGGCTGCAGAGGTAGACCGCGCCCGGAAAGAAGCCCGCTCTGGTGATGTTAGGTAAGGGTGATTCGTGTGAAGTTCGATGACAGACTTACTCGAACACTCCGAGAAGAACACGGGTCACCATCAAGCCTGCGAAGTTGCTCACGACTCCAGTCAAGGTCATGATAATGCCCCAGGAGATAATCAAGATGCCGAGGTAGACGGACGGGCGGGCAAACGTCTTCAGCAGCATGTTACTAGGCACCTCTATGTTCTGTTAGTATACGACCACTTAGACGAGTGACCTTAGAACCTACCAAGAAGAACATATGGCACGAAGAATATGCTCAACGCAACATTCCACTGGATACCACTCAGGCCCAAGTCATCCATCATGCCTTCAATCTTTGCATTCCCGATATTCGCTCGATCGAGATGTGAAATCAAATATAATACAGCAAGTAGTGGAATAAGGCGTATATCCACCTGAGCCACCGTCAATAATTTCCACGACCAGGTTTCAAGAACATACGCACCTTGCGACGAACGGCGTTTCTCCGCTCTAAAGTGAAATTCGTATAAAAGTCTTCATCTTCGGGCTCTAACCCTAAGACCCGGAAGTTGTCGATGTTCACGATTGCGGGCACCCTCTCCTGGTGTAGTGGATCTGGTATCTTATCATCTTGTAGGTCGAATGAGCTCCCCTTCAATCCAGAGGTCGACATGATCTTTTCCTGCTGTCAGGTCTGTCGTGGAGTCAGGATGAATGGGTTCTGGGATAATCGAGGGTGAGGCGACATGGAATAAATAAACGAGCATTGCTCTGTTCAAACGGTCCACTTCTCTAGATCCGCATGCAACCCCGCGTTGTCAAGCATGATGGATGCTTGGTGTCTGGGAATGCCAAGATAAGCTAAGGATAGCTAAGCGGAGATGCAAACAAAATCTGGGGAAAAAAGCTGGAGAAAATGCTATACTAGCCCCCAACGCACGTGGATCCGATGACCAACGGCGGATAAGCGGATTCATATGGAATTTTAGGTCTGGAAAATAATCCGACTGCCGGTTTGAGACCTAAACATGCAAGCACGAAAGTTTATGATTATCTTGTAGAAAGGCGCTTTATATTTTAGACTTCAACCAAATAACAAATGAGCGTCATAGACACAACCGAAGCTATATGCCGATGCGGCTATTTTTTGAACTTTATATACACACATTAATCCCCCCTCACATCGGTGAGGTCATGGCATCTGTTAGACCTGTGATACCATCTGACTACCTCATCCTGGCTAGAGCTTTCTCGACGCCCATATCGGCACCAGACACCGGTCTTTCGTGTAGCCAATCGTTTGGCGACCTCGTTAGCTTCGTTTAGTGTCACCAATTTCCGCTTTTCCGCCCGGCCACTAGCTCTTTCGTGGCATATCTCGCGCACGGTCTTCTCCGGCGGGGAATCATTGGGAACAAGACATCCCGGTACTGCATCAACCATGCTACCGTACCCCCCGGGCCTACTGCAAGCCTCGATGGTGTCAAGGTGGGGCGGGTTCCGAGTAGCTGAATGAACCCAAGCGTCCTCTTGTAGCTCTAAGGGGGTGCTTCCTGTGGCGTTTTCACGATACAACAGATCGGGCCGGTAATCAACCATCAACTCAAAAAGCCCACCAAGATTACGTTTGATCGCATTGTGCACAGGGGTGTTTCCTGAACCATCAAGGAGCTCTAAATGATGCTGCCCGGTAGGTTCCGCATATTTTAGCAGACGACGTGCAATATCCAAGTCCCTGTCATCAGAGCATGCGTTGTGCATCCAACGGGCTAGTGGCGTAACTGAGCCGGGATCGTCCGATGAGCGTTCCACAAGTAGCGAGGATGTCAACCGGGGATCAAGGAGGCTCAGAAGCCTCTCGACGTTTTCTGGTTTACCGTTGGTCTCTCTATTAATACCGCATAGCAGTAGATGAATGAGGTTGTTTCCGTTGGCATCCCGAGTGGTTTGACTAGCCCCTGCATCGATGAGAATATCGGCATAGTCTACTCGGTGGAGGGAATATGCGACGGCTAGCGGCGTGTGATTCCTAGATGACTTGGCCTCCAGACATCCTGGAACCTGCTGAACCAGGTATTGAATAAGCTGACGGGACTCTAGCGTAGGTCTAGCAAGAATGGCACAGTGAAGAACTAGGTGATCTGGGAACAGCTGTATCAGTATCCGGACACTTAGAATGCTGATAGAGACATACTGTTGCTATTAAGCCAGCCCATTAATGGCCTCTCGGGACCATTGGCACATTTTGCCAGCAGCTGTAGTCTTTTATCACCATCATGTGTATCCATGAATTCCAGGTAATACCGGCTTGGTGCCGTGCTCATGTACCACTCAGTGCTTTTCAAGTTACCCTGGACCGCGGAAATCAGGAGTGGCGAGCTCTTAGTTTGTACTGTCATTTGTGGCAAGCCTCTATTCGCCCAATCTGCTCTCTTCTTTCCGTGGATAGAGAGCCCTTGATAAAACTTTGGCTTTTCATTGACCGTAACGCCGCTCTCCGCAACAAGAGCATCAAGTGGGAGGTCTCCTCCAGTCCTTTTGATGATCACCTCAAGACAGCCAAGGCGAGCCTCACTGATAGCTAGGTGAAAAGCTCTGTTTGGACAGCGGAATATCTTGCCCTCGTGGTTCGAATCATTGTCAACGGCCTCTTGGCCTAAGTCAAGTAACAGAGCGAGCAAATCCGGATTATCCATCCAGATAGCGTACTCGATTAGATTGCTCGGTCCGCGAAAAGGGCTATCTTGGAAGGCCTTCTTAGTATTGGCGTCCACAAACATATATGCTGGGCAATTCCAATATAGAACCTGCAAAGAGCTAATCGTACTCTCCGCATGCGTCCTGGCCTCACCTATATTATCGATAGTGAAGTTGTCGTCAATGATTTCGCGATAGATGCGGATATTTCCAGAATCGTCAGATCCCCCGTCACTGCAGTCATCATCAATTTCAAATCTCTCACGGTGCTTATCCTCCTTCTTATGCTGAGCCTGAACGATCTTCAAGATGGCTTTGGCCACATGAGCGTGACCCCGAAGAACTGCGATGGAGAACGGTGAGAGATTGTTCTGACGAGCAGTCACGGCAATCTGTAAAGGCAACTCTTCGTCATTTTCACCCCACATAGCTAACGTAAGGGCCTTGATAGTGTCCAGATCACCACACCATGCGGCCTCGTATCTTCATTATGTTAGCCTATTGTCGTACTGCCACATTTGCACCACCTGAGTGACCACACTCACAG
The DNA here is from genome assembly GCA_009193465.1 of Aspergillus avenaceus. NCBI lineage: Eukaryota > Fungi > Ascomycota > Eurotiomycetes > Eurotiales > Aspergillaceae > Aspergillus > Aspergillus avenaceus. The sequence goes on along the minus strand of ML742176.1, from coordinate 44,592 downwards.
TTTTATGTAACCACCCCGCCTCCTATCAGTAAGGTCTGGCACATTGAATGTGAACTTGACCTTGAAAGGATCATTTGAGCCCTGTAGGTGTCGCGAACCTCTCGTATAGACTGTTGTCGCGGGGTTGTCATCGGGACAAACGATATCAGGAAACAGCTCCCTGAATGTTTTCGCGCCACTTTTAACCAAGCCAGCTTCCAATCGCTGGAACTGCTCGATAAGATCTTTGATGGCGCGCATCTTTGTTTCGGTTCCTTTCTTATTCTGGAACTCGGTCACCTTCCGTTCGTGTTGCCTTTTTTCGTTCCTGTACCTTCGTTGCGCCCGATCCAGTGAGTATTTTGCTGCCCACATCTGATATGTATCATCTTCAAGGTCTTGTAAGTAGAAGCTGTCGGGTTCAAGTGGTCGCGGAGCGCTAGAGTTCAAGGGCTCCCCAGTGTATTGACGCAACTGTTCAAGCTTATCTCTCACAAAGTCCAGTAGGGCTTTTCCATGGGCACTTTTCCGGTAGTACTCGTTATTCTGAACACGATACCCTTCGGGAGCTATGGTGTTGGGGTTCACACCTCGTGCAAAGAGCTCCAGTGCGACCTCCGGCAATTCCTTCCGAACAGCCAAAATAACTGGTTGAATCAGATTGTCCCCGAAGGACTGCTCATTGCGTTCAGACGAATTTTGACGAATGCTTTGGGAGGCTATCTGGCCCTGTTTCACAAACTCAGCAAAGTCGATTGACAGCCCAGCGCCATAGTCGAGCAACTTAATGGCACCGATAGCATTTCCAGTATTGATGGCAGTCATGAGCGCTGAGTAGGCATAAGGATTCCAGCGAGATCCAACGAAAGCGAGATAATTAATGGCTCTCTCTGTGGCTGGCCGATTTTGCTGGATGAATATGTCTATGAGTTCGTTGTATTTGGAGGCTACAACATAGTGCAGAGGTGCGTGATGACTGAGATCAGCCTGCGCCGGCGTAGCACCAAGCTGCAAAAGCTTTTCTGTCATCACCTTTGCCTTTTCGACAGGTAGCTGAAGCGCAAGGACCAAAGTTAATATGGCAGCACGTTGGTCATAGAAATAATCATTCAGTAACTTGATCGGCAGCAACACATCAGCACCGTAACTTGAGACCAGTTCTTCAACAACATTAACATGGCCCTTTATTATAGCAAGATGCAGTGGGGAAGTGTTAGTATCCCAGGAAAGAACGTTTATATCGTAGATATCAGGCTCTTGTTCGTTGTCGTCACCCGGCATATTCTCGATCGCGCTTTCATCGTTCTCTTTCTGTACCTTGAAGAATGATCCAGAAGTGTATGAGCTTGCATCTACTCCTGTGCTGATAATTTCGACGTCATCCGACTCATCTTCGCTCCCTTGCGTTCGGCTAGGGCTACCTTCATTACATTGGGCTTTTCTGGCTTCCGATTTCCGGTCCTCCTCTGCTTCATTTTCGTTACTCTTGTTCAGCAGTATTTTCACGATGTCGACGTTGCCTCTAGCAGCTGAAAGATGCAAAGCAGTCCTACCGTCTGCCAGGCGAGCGGTTAGTCTTGCGCCGTGATCAACAAGGCCTTGCACGATCTCCGGGGTGGAGGCTAAACAGGCCAAGTGCAACGGGGTTCTTCCAGTATAATCACGACAGTTTGGATCAGCGTCTTCACGCGCGAGCCACGTCTTGACCATGTCGAGATCATGGTCGACAATAGCCTGACATAGCTGCTCAGTGTTGCCTACGTAAGCCATTTCTGTGATATTACGTTAGCGTCGAGCTTGGTCTTATTGTATGTCAATACTCACCTGTCCAGTCTGTTTCTGTAATTGGGTTAAAACTTCCGATCTCCTGACGACCAGGGTCATCCTTAATGAAAGAAATGCCTCCCGAAATGTAGATCTTGCTTTCCTTTTCGGATACTTCCTTCTCCTCTGGTGTCAGGGGGGAAGGGCAGTAACCACAGCAATCATGGATCACATCTTCCGCGTTGCCTAAAAATGCAGGGTGCCGATGAAGGTTAACATGTCTGTCTTCGGACTTGTTCCACTCCGCATTTAGCAGCAGGTCCTTTGTATAAAGCAGCCTCTCGATCTTCCGAGCATAGAATTTCGGTCCGTAAGGAATGGTCTTTGGGGGGAGTCAGCATCTATGCTCTTTAATTGAACATGACAGCAGCTTACGAATGTATGATAATCGGAGATCTCGTCGCCCTCCATCCAATCAGGGACCTCGTCTTCCCAGTCAGTCTTAATATCACCAGCCAAGTACCTTCGACCACGCTGAACACGCGCAGGCCGGTGACGCTCCGCTCGCCTTTGTTGTAGATATGCATCGCGATCAGATGACTTTGGTAACCTTTCTAAAACAAGCAGGCGTGCTAGCCCTATCGTTCTCGAGAAGCTTCTTTCGTAGATTGTCTAGAAACGGGTTAGATCAAAATCATTCTTTGGTTTTCAGAGGTAAGGACCCACAGGATCAATGCGACTCCTGTCTAGCTGGGGGTAGAATATCTCGAATCCGCGATGGGAATATTTGGAGAGGCGACTCTCATAGGAGGGTGAGCGCCTGGTTAGATCAATGGTGTTTGCCTGAGTGACGTATGCCGCGAGAGCCCGTGGCGAAACATAGACCTGCTTGCCATCGAAGGCAGCGCAAGAGCAATCGACGTCAAACCCGGTGAGGACTTCCGAGATAGATTTGTAAATCCTCAAGACAATTTGCACATGCCGTGTTGGATGTTGCGAAACAATGGTAATCGCATTCTTCGTTCGGATTGTGGTGGTCTCGTAAAGAATGGCATTTTTTATCTTGTCTTCGATCTGCTTAATCTTTTCAATTGCTTGCTCTTCGGTCATTCCATAGAGGAAAATGTCAACATCAGACGCGGGTGCAAATTTGTCGTGGTAGAATTGCCGCAATGCACGCTTCGAGCCACGGTGCTCTTCGGGGACCGGCATAAGACACGTAACGACGGCACTTCCCGCAACAATGACATTGCTCCAGTCCATATCACTCAACGATCCCTCTGAGAAAATGCTGAAGTTGTGGCGAAACTCGTCCAGCCTTGGCACCACCGCCGAATCACCCTTGGATCTACGATTCTCGGGTTTCAATGGCATGACATACTTCTCTTGCATTTCGGGGGTCTCCGAGGATGGATCTCGTGGCCGACTGGGGACTGTAGCTTCGCCATTGGGGTGATATATTGGCACGAGACTGAGATGACCGTCACGAAGAATAGGATGGGATGGCTCCTGCGCAAATAGTTTGCGGATAACCGCCTCGTACTCGTTGTACGGCTTGACCAACTCCGAGATAGGGGTAGTTTGATTTTTGTTGATCCAAGCGATGAGATCAATGTGCTTAGCTGGCAATGATGGAACTGTATGTGTGGCTGCCATGACGTAGCTAGTATGGTATTGATGTGTTAGGGTTAAAATTGAGAGAAGTGAAGCAAAAGAATTTGTATCTTCGAACAAATCAGGGACGCAGGTTTTCGATGACTTTAGTAACTGATGTGATTAGAGAATCTTGATCATGCATTCCGACTCTGGTAGAGGAATGAAGCTTCTTAAATTCGAACAACTGCGGTAGAAAAGGCAGGCAAAATCTCTACCGCTCTCCAGGCAAAAGTTCCCCTAGATCAGGCAGATCTAGGCGCGATAAGGCAATGCGGGCCCGTGGGGAATAAGTGGAGAAACGCCCCATATCGCTGCAACTCCCCATTGGCTTCAGGGTAAGCTATGGCACCCCTGAGATAGGCAGGGACTTGTCTACCTAGGTACCTACCGAGCCAAAGCAATTAGGAATGAACAATGCCATGGATTCTGGTGTGATGATGCGTGGTAGCCTGTTTTTATTTTATTTTTATTTTTACCTATAACACTATCATACATTTCTGGCCAAAAGCTCTGCTCCCTTGCTCTATCGAGCTATTCATTCGAAAAGATGTAGTAAGCAAATTGACACAAAACGCCTCAAATCCTGCGCTCAAACCAAGTTTTCTCCCCTCGCAATGCTGGCTCCAGATCCATTCCAAACTTCCGAGCGACACCGAATGAATCAACGTAAAATTCGCCCCGATAGAACAAGGTCGTGCTATCTGTCGAAGCCTTTGCCACGAAAAATTCTCCTGTCGCATGCGTTAGCTGGATGAAGATCCCTCCTACGCGGTCGCGTAAGTCAGACTGCAATTGGCCGTCGATGATCTTCACAGTAATCATCCCATAGCCTGGATGGCAATAGGTCCCGGTGTACCTATCGAGCGATAGGGAGGGAGGTATGGGTCTGTCCGGGAGTGAAGGGAATAACCGCCTTTTCGCTTGGTCTATAGTCTCTGAATTTGTTCGCATAATCTTCTCCATCTTCTCTGTCATCTTTGCCACGAATTCAGCCCGGACATTGTCTGAGACGCCTAGTAACGTGTCAAGGAGATATAGGTACAGCTCCAGTTCTGCCTGTCTCGCGTTTGTGGTATTCCCCATCATTGCAAAGCCGAAGTGTTTCTTGGGAACAAAGCCCACCATTATTCCGAACCCGGGCCAGGACCCACTATGCCAGTATAGCTGATGGCCGCGATAGGTTTCAACAAACCAGCCAAGAGCATAAAGATGGAATGAACCAGGGGGTGCTATGGTGTCTGGATCGTCATTAAACAATATGGTTCGCGGCCGAACAAGAGCTGCGTGACCTTCCGGAGAAACTGGATCTGTTTGGTACATCATTGCTCTCAACCATCTTGCATAGTCAAGGACATTGCTGACAATAGCTCCTGTTCCTGTCGTGGGAGGATAATTGATTTGAGCTTCAGCCACATATGTACCTCGCTCTGCAACCCAGGTATATCCTCGGACCAGTCTTTGATTCAATGATGGAGAATTTTGTACCTTCTGTATAGAAAAGTATGTATCATCCATACCCAACGGGTTCCAAATGCGCCTTTTCAGAATGTCACCAAGAGGTTCGCCTTGTGTTTGCTGCAGCGCGTGGGACACTGCCATGTACATGTGGTTGCAATAACCAAATGTTGTCCTAGGTGCATATGCCAGAGGAAGATGTCTCATTTTGCGGACCGCATCACGCAGCGTTTCGGTAGGTGAAGCTAATGCCATTGCACCCTCATGGCCCGGTAAGCCAGATCGATGAGAGAGGGCATCCTCCAGCGTAGTGTTCATTGTGGCATGGTCATCGGCCAAGACAAAGTCATCTCTGATAAGCGACGCAACCGGTGTCTCCCAAGTCAGTGGCGACGAAGTCCCTTTACTGTCGTCAATCGCTAGAGACACTGCTGCTGCAGTAAATGCTTTTGTGGTGCTAAAGGCTGGAAAGAGGGACTGTGTGGTCATCCTCTTCCCCGGAAATTCTGCGATTCCGTATGCCTAAGCAATTAGACTCTGTAGTAATAGAGCCAGATCGGTAACTTACTTTGGAATATGTGCTCGATCCATGGATGATAGATATTGCAATTCCTGGAACCTTCCACTTATCCAATTGCTCCTGTACTAGACTATCGAAGTCGGACGTAAAGGGTGAGTTGATTGTTCGAATAACCATATTGATCACACGATGCCTGAATATTTAGTCACATCAAACAATAACCTAGAAATGCAGAGGTGCACTGTATCGCATGTGGCAATGAGAAGATGGGTCTTTAGGCAACTGTGCAATAAGACAGCAGTCGGTTATCTGCGGGGTCACCATCTACTATGATAACAGAATGTAACACTGAATAAACATCACGTCAGCTTTTGGTACATACATACATCCAATGAATCACATGCAACTTTCTCTTACATGTATCTCAAGATATGTACATGTCAATGGATAGACTAATAACATAAGTGCTTTGGATTAGTCGAAAATAAGCAGACCATCTGTACATTTGCGTATCCGCTTCATTCTAGGTCTCAAAACCACAGTTTATAGTATTATAGCCCTCCCATCAATCACGTCCCCTTTCTGTTTATCACACTCTTTAGAGTACTTTTCCATTCCTGTCTACGTTGATCGCGCCAGCTGGGGTCGGAACCTCGTAGCTTGACGAGAATATCATCAAGGCTGGCCGCTTTCCCATCCAGACCCAAGTTTGCCCGTGTTAGTCGTGCAAACTCTTTGGAAGCTCGTGGTTTAGCAGGTATCGAGTTTGTCAGTCTAATAAGCAGGTCGTCAAGGCTGGATTCCAGTTGTTGTTTATCATCTGCAGTGTCTGCAACAACACCCACTGAGCTTAGCTGCTCGGCCGTGGCACATCGTGTCGAGAATATGGCACTTCGTACGAGGGCGCTGTTCCAACCCGAGCCAACATTGCCAGCCTGCTTAAATCTCGCTTCACCAACAGTCAAGGTCGCTGTCTTAACCCCAATTGCAAGGTCACACGCAAGAGCGAGGCCCACCCCACCACCAAAAGCTGCACCGTTGATGCAAGCAATAGTGGTTTTAGGCGAACGATTTATCCGTTCTACCAGCGTGGTAAGACATTGGACCTTTGTGTCGCCAGAGGGAGTCTGGGGGACAAGAGATACGTTCTTTCCAAAGTCCACTCCCATGCAAAAGAACTTTCCAGTGGCTGTTATAATAATGTTCGAGAGCGAAGGGTCATCGTTACATTTTTCGATATTCGCTGCGAGCTCTGTCATCATGCTCTTTGTCAAAATGTTGCCTTTCTTTGGTCGATTCAGCACAGCCTTGAAATTCTTTCCTGCGCGATAGGTCAACACCTTTCCCTTATCCTTTACGGGAGACCACACAAGCTTCGGGCTCGTTGAGTCCCTCGTAGTGGGTGGTGACGTCAATCCGTATTTATTAGCCAAGGCTGTACCGGCGCGGCTCGAGTTCTCTCTGGAAAGTTCTTTTGAAATCCAAAATCCGGTCTCGACGAGTTTTGGCATATCGATTCCAGTATCGATACCTGCATTATGAAACATGTATGCAAGGTCTTCCGTAGCAACGTTGCCCTTGGCTCCAGGAGCATAAGGACAGCCGCCAAGGCCACTGATGCTGCTATCAAACACCCGTAGTCCACAGTTGTAGGCCTCCCAAACATTCGCCACTGCCTGGCCATATGTGTCATGAAAGTGGCCCGCCAGTACGTTGAGCGGTATGCCATTCTCCTTCAGATATATTAACAGCTCCCGCACTCTTCTAGGGCATCCAACACCCAGTGTATCCCCGAGGCTGACTTCATAGCATCCCATGTCAAGTAGCTCTTTGACACATGGCAAAACGGCCGACGGTGGCGTTGGTCCATCGAAGGGATCTGAAAATATACAAGAAACATATCTTCTCAAATATTAGCACAGGCTAGATATAATAATCATGTTGGCAACTCACCCTCGAACAGCCAGTCCACATTGGATGGCCTTTTCTGCAACACTCCTTGCCCTTGCTAGCCCCTCTTTGACCGAGCAATTAATGTTCGCCTTGCTGAAACCTTCTGTAGCGCTTATGAAAACAGCGATCTCCTTTACATCATGTTGAAGTGCAATATCGAGACCTTTCATATTGGGAACTAAGACTGGGAACCGTAGTTTACCGTCATCTTGCATAAACTTGATGTCTTCCGTGCCCAGCACATCGCGACAATCTGCTAGCTGTGGCACTGCTCGTGGGGAGACGACCGATGTCAACTCGATAGCGCGCAAACCAGTCGCACGAAGACGCCGAATCAGATCGAGCTTGATGGATGTAGGGATATGGTCCTTTATATTCTGGAGACCATCTCGCGGTCCTACTTCCACAATGCGCACTGCGCTTCTAGGGTCTTTCATGGCGCCTGCAGCATCAGCGATCAAGTGGGGCCGTGGGCACTCTAAGTTTCCAGAACTGGGTCATTCTGCAACAGGCAAGCTTCAAATTAAAGATTTAAATTATTCAGGGTTTCAAGAGTGTTTTATAGAACAGGTCAAATGCGGATCCGTAAGCCGACATAAGCCCCCGCATCCGGTCAATACGGGGGGGGTGTATGACGAAATGTCGGACTTGACGGACCCGGTCGGAATGTAATGTCACATTTCTGATCGCCGAGGAACGAGGCTGCGGAACATTCTGGCTTCGGGCCTATCACTCCGTTTTAATTTTGCCTTGAGGGCCAGAGAGACAAAGAAATAAAAGTAAATTACTCATCGGAGTATGCTGACGGTGTTCAACCGTGGCTTATCGTTGACCAATCCACTAACCACTGATCTGCCATGTTAACCACATTGGTTGGTGAATCTCAAGCATGAATCCCGTTGGACAGTTACTTTTCAAAAGTAAAAGTCGGATTTTCAATGCTTACTTCTCAGACATCCGATATGAAACAGGGTCGCCGACAGGTCGGTTGTTGCCCATTTTCCCCGACGCAAGGGCGACGCTCCCTATCTCAGATCTTTTCGATTTCACATTCGGATCCATCCGTTTTGGACTAGTCCCTGTTTTTACTCGCTGTTTGAGGCCTATCACTGTCGATCATGAATAATGTTGAATACCACTTGCATTGGTTGTTGATCGCGGTATCAGTCAATGACCGAGAGATGATAGGTCTTATTCGCAGTACCTTTAACGTAGTAGATCTAGATCTTCCGGACAAGATGCACATTTCGCTTATCGCCTTTCCTGCATTCTTAATGTCAATCGGCCTCAGGTTCCCGGAAGGTCATGAAGATCATATGCGAGCTTAGCTGAACAATGACGCTGGTCCAGAGTCAAAAGACACTCGGTATTCGCTGTGTAACATGATCTCCACGTAAACTAGAATATCCCTGGCTATCTGGAGGGCCCTTAGGTGTAACCAGAGCACAACGCCATAGGGTCCAACGCCGTGTCGTCATTTACCCTTGCTCTATCCCGGGTTTCGGCTTGTATAACTGCGGCGTTCGGTAGTGAGTCCTGGGGTATATAGAATATATCGTCTATCGTAGAAGAGGTTTAGGGGCTGTAGTGGTGGTTTCAGCTAGAGCTAACCTTATCGGTCAAGATCAAGCATCATAGCTTATTAAGGCATAAGTCCCTGCAGTTCTAGCAGACGCCATTCTCATAAGTGGCGAAATCAGATCATCGTAAGGCTATTGCGATCGAGGCTAGTCGCGTTCGTCAATGAGGGTAAGGTTGATTCAGTTGAAAGTTAGTATCATGCCCGTTTGACTCGTCGCAGGAAGCTAGATTGTTGCCACAGATACAGTACAGCGCGTTAGCCTTTCGCTTCAGTCCTTGCACATCGTCAGGGGTTAGTTAAAATAGACGAGGGCAACTTCATCAAATATACAGCAGATAGTCTTCATGGGGTAGCTCAGCAAGGGACGTTGAGTAAGCATAACTGCAGTCTTCTCTCCGCAGATGGTTAAATGCACGTCATCCGCAAGTGACATAATATCATTAGTGCGACACGGAGGATTGTGTTCTGGCTTTTTTGCTTAGTATGACATGTTGTAAGGCCGATAATTAAGATCGTCAATATGGGGGAATGCTTCTTATCAGAGTAAATAGATGAGAAAGGGAAGCGATCACTGGTGGTTAGAAGAGTGTAAAGTAGGTGATTTTGAGTCTTGACTTAATTTGGTAAGTGTAAATTGTACAGATAGAAAGATACTCAGGTCGCTAATAAGGATGAAGAGATGTGATGGAACGGAGTATTGCTCAAGGTTGGTTGATGAATACTGCATAACCGCCGTCAAATGGTTTGGATAACACTTTCAGGAGAGATCAAAAGCATCAAAAGTTACAAGGGGTGTAATGAGTATGGTACCTCATCGATGACGGAAAGGGAAGGCAGTATTGACGTCCGGAGATGGGCAACAGAACTCCCCAGTTTTAAGAGACAAACCACCTACTCGGGCATAGCTACAATATTACATGCTCCTACAGATCTGTATAGAGAGAGAACCATCAAGATAGAGAAGACATCCTTCATTCAGTATAGAATTAAAAAATAAAAATAAAATAAAAACATCAAAAAGCTCACCCACTCCTCTACTACAGTGGTTTACCCCTTGGGGCCAACCACTGCGAGAGGAGCGGGCTACGAAAACCCCATAGGGTTTTCTGAGTTCAAGTCCACTCGCGCAGGCGCGAGCAGGACTCGAACTCCGGAGACCACGGTGGCAATGTTCAAAGTCGCGCGGCTAGCCGCTCGACTTGACCACTGCACTACCATGGCCTCCGTTGGTAGTATATCCCTGTGACTAATACGTAACTGAAGTATGACTTCCTAAATAGGAAGGTTGATGCCTAGAAAGAAAGGCCGCTTTTCAGTAAGATCAGGTGTCCACAACCGAGGCTAGGCACTAGCCCTTGAGCAAACATGAATAGAAGAGCAACATGATCGACAGATGTTGCAGTTCTATGAGTATGAGAGTGAAATGTCATTTGATATACTAGCTCAATCGCAGGCAAGGGACTCTATATATATAGGCGAAGAATGCCCACCTACTGACCCACTTTCTGCCTAAAGCCAAAGCTCCACATACCGTTCAACCATCTAATAGGAGCCACGATCGAGATCCCCGACACAAGGCATATATATGACACTAAACTTGAATGGGACAACCTTGAGAGAAGAAGCTCCACTATATGACGTGGGGAGAAAGCAAAGGCTCGCCAACCCTCATTTGTCTCCGCATCTACCAAAAGGCTTTTGCCGATAGAATTGTTCATATTGGTCACGTCGGCAAAGCTATGCTCAACAAAACAACTCGCTATGAACTAGAAGCGGTAGAACCGTTCCCCCCTTTCGCATATTAGCAATAATATGCCTTTCGGTAAAGTGTGACTGATGACTTGGTTGTGCAAGCACCAGAACACGTTCTTGGCTCCTTTTTACCCTTCGCTTCCGGCAGTTCCGGCCAATAGACCAAGCAACAATGCCACGAGGATTAGCTCGCCTATTTTCCCTGTCTGCGTCGGCAGCGCGGGCTATAAAAAAGAGGGGATCGCCCTGAGCTAAGTGGTACAAGTTGCTACCAGAGCGCGCAGGAAGATGCAGTTGGGGCACGTTGCAGGAGTTTTCCTATTTTGCTGGTCTGCCCTGGCAGCTCCAGCTCCAAAGCCACCGTCGGTAAACTCTCTGGGCAAGCTTCGAGTCCTAAACTATAATAATCTGGGTCCGGCAAATAACGGAACGACAGCGGTGCTGGTCTACGATGAACTGTCTAACTCAAAAGCCCAAGCCCGCTGTGCTGCCATTGGAGAGAGTCTCTACCCAGTCGAGTCGCTCACTCAAGCCGAGCGCTCCGAACTACACTACCAATTAGCCTACCTCGTCTACTCCGGGGATGTCCAACCCAACACCCACTTCTGGGTCGGTTCCAAGGATTCGTCGCATGAGTGCTCGGCATACTCCCAGAGACGTAAACTAGCTGTCTCCTCTCCTTGTGGCTCAAAACTTCCTGTCCTGTGTACATCCAAGACCCCACCAACTACCGACAGAGATAATGCTATCGTCGGCACGTCAAAGGTCACCGTCACAGCGCAGAACTATACCGTGACTGGGTATCGAGATGCGCGATCTTTCCGATTCCTCGGCGTTCCCTTTGCGGACCCGCCAGTAAAGGAACTACGCTTTGCGCCTCCAAAGCCCTACTCCGGTCCCAAGACTAACCTCGACGCAACCAAACTAGCGGACTCATGTATCCAGTCTGAGTCGGCCTACGGCACACTGAACAACGGGGGCATCTCCGAAGACTGCCTGTACCTCAACGTCTACACGCCGACCTTACCTCCAAAATCAAATGACAACTTGACCGGCAGACCAGTCGCCGTGTACTTCTACGGCGGCGCCTTCACATCAGGCAGCGCGTCAATGATTGACTACGACGGCGGGGACTTCGCATCGCGAAATGACGTCGTGGTCGTGACAGTTAACTACCGGGTAGGAGCACTCGGTTGGCTAACCACGGGCAACCTAACAAGCGGCAACTACGGCACGCGCGACCAAATCCTCGCCCTAAAATGGGTCAAGAAACACATCACCGCATTTGGCGGCGATCCCTCCCAAACTACAATCTTCGGGCAGTCCGCCGGAGGCCAAAGCGTAGTTGCGCTGCTATCCTCAAGCGCAGCGCGTGGGCTCTTCTCCGCCGCAATCGTCCAGTCAGCACCCCTCGACCTACCCTGGTTCACACGCGACGTGTACGCCGACGTGATCGTGCCCGAGATCGCCACAGCCGTGGGATGCAACCAAAGCACAACCGAGGCGTCGCTCGTATCATGTCTCCGAACAGTCCCCGCAACCAAGTTCCTGGACAACTCCACAGAATGGAAACAAGCAAAGAGCAAGTGGACCAAGGGCCTCGCCTCAGACTACCTCCACGTCAGCCAGCTGCTCGCATCCATCGAGCCCCTCATGCCCATAGTGGACGCGCGTGGGGGCGTAATCGATGACCAATTCTACAAGCTCCTAGCGAACGAGCGGGTCCCGAACCGAGTACCAACAATATTCACAACAGTGACAGATGAAGCATCGCTGTACGCAGCACAATACGCGCCCGCGCTAGGCGCATCACAAACCGCGCTCGACACACTCCTCAAGCTCTCATTCCCATCCAAACTCGCCCAATCCCTCATAACCACGAACGTGTTCCCCATCAACGAGTCCGACCCGGACAGCGCCCGCAACGTCGTCGCCGACGCCCTAACGCACAGCGAATGGAGCTGCGCACAGTCCCACCTCCTCCGCAATGGCGGCCTCCATGCCTTCCCCCAGCTATACGAGGTCCAAATCACCCAGGGACACATGCAGACGAACGTCTCCGTCCCTGACATCTGCGCCCCGAACAAAGTCTACAATGCAACCTGCCACTCGGCAGATGTGCTTCCAGTCTGGGGAACACTGAACAGCAAGACCCGGAACGTAGATCCCTACTACAGCCAGAACGATATCCTGCACTCCCAGTTACTGAACGATATTTTCGGGTCTTTCTTCCGCTCCCACAACCCGAACCCCGACCAGGCTATGTTGAAGGTTCGTGGACCCGCTTATGCGTCTACGTATAATATCTTCGCGAAGAACGGGTACAATATCCCCGTGTATCGGCCTGAAGAGCGGAACATCAATCTGCTAGGCATGCCACCTTCGTGGACGGGTAACCCCGGTGTGTCGGAAAAGTGCGAGGTGTTTGAGGACTATGGGTTTACGTTTCAGAATGCCAAGTTGACGGTTTAAGTAAGGTTAATACGCGTTAAGGGCGGGGGCTATGAAGCATTGCGCGGAAACGATGTAGATAGGTAGATGTAAATATGAAGTCATGATCAGCCATGCACCTCGTTAACCGAAAGAATGGAGATTCTAGTCTCTAGTGTGTCATAAGTCGTAATCGTAAAATGGAAAGATTCCATCGTCGTAATTCATGAATAAGTGCAGAACAGCCTCCCAGAAAATATGCAAAAAAGGACTCGCAAGGCCAAACTCCATGTACCTTACTTGGGTTGTAAGTCATTAAGTTCATGATATCATGATTGAGAATGAAGGACGGCCCATCTGAGGGCACATCATTATGGGACCTCAGCCGTGTCACTCGTCTATAGAAACTGTCGTAAAGGTGGCTCTGTCAGTATTTTATGAATGTCTACCTTTGATGATAAGCACGCTGCATTATGGTGATACAGCGCAGGCGTGTTTCTGTTGTACCTTGTTTAGTGATCGTACATGGCCGCTCTTCTTCCTCGTGGATATTCCGCGTCTGCCGTTGGGCCGGGGACGCCTCTCTTTGGACTCGACATTGGAGCGGTCCATCTCACATTTCGGGGATCTATATACCTTGCACGTTCAGGCGTACAAGGGCCATTTCCATTCGTGGCAGCTTTCGTAGTCCCCGGTCGATATGCACCACGTCGATCGTCCACTGGATCATGGTCTAGATGGGTGTGGATCATGTAAGTGTTGTTTCCAACGTAACGGGGGCGGGCGTGTGTAAAAACAGGTACTTCTTGACCGGAAGGGAAGATTGGCGGATCGCTGACAACACGCTCGCGGAACCCAGTGCCCGATGATTTGTGACGAAGGGGGTCGTCATTATAAGCCCTAGATGATCGCACTTTCCGCGCCCCATCAGAGTCATACGGTCTTCCTGGATTGGTGCTATAAGGATGGTGATATGCGTAGTGTCTACGCGCATCTGGTGATAGCTCCCTTCGAGGTCTGCGAGCATATGCTTCATGGGAATGGCGACGTGTATGTGAAGGCCGCGGCGGTGATAGGTTGCGATTGTAGCTAGATCGGTTGTTTCTTGAAGGATCTGGCACTGCTCCTGAGTCTTCGGATGATGCATCTGATGCTCCATTCGCTGGTGCTGTTCCTGGACTTGCCGGCCGCCTAGAGGTCTGAGGACGCTCGCGGGGCTTTGCCTTGGTGGATTCTTTAGTCCGCATCGGTGGTGAAGGGGGTCGTGGTGTATAGTCGACGTCGTATTTGTCAGTATGGCGTGGGAAATATGTTGATCGTACCCTCCGAGTAGTAGCTGGCGACAGTTCATTGCTTCGCCGTTGACGATTTCGATTAGCCGATCGTCCCTCTGTTGTTGCACCATGGTCCTGGCGGGAAGTCGTTCGGTTGTGGCTTTGAGGTACTTCGGTCTCTTCGTTGACCGCCCCATCCTTTTGGCTGAAGTAGGATTGGTAGGTACGGAAGTTGGGAGGAGAGGAGCGCATAATATTCTTCTTCCAATAGTCGAGCTCGAATCGGCGGCTGACATCTTCATGCCATTGGACCATATCTGGATCAGGTTCTGTAGGGAATGAACCCCGAGGAATAGTCTTGGGGAAGGTTCCCCCATTGGGAATCTCTATGTCCCACAGCTCAACCGCATGTTGTAGCCACCTCGAATGCTCATCTGGGTCAAGGAGAAGTTGGATTGTTTGCCATCGCACGAAACCATTAGGTTGTAGCGACGGTATGGAGGGCGGCTTGTAGGGGTCATTGGTCGGCTGAATGCTGTGAAAGCACCCTAAGCGCTGATATATGAACGACAGTGCAGAGGGCTTGGTCTCAAGAAACAGGACATCATAATTGCCGCCAACCTTTCGGTAGAAGGCTGCCAAGCGATCGGGGGTGAGGTCAGTCGTCGCAAAATCGTCGAAGGACGTCTATAGCACAAAGTTCATCGTTCAGCAAACTGTGTTACCCCTCGTCCATACAGAAACTTTGTTTTACTGACTATTACTTGCGCGATCCCCAGACATAACTGTTCGAGTAGAAGGGTGGGGCTCTTGTCGGGGTTAATGAGCACTCCCCAAAAATCGGTGCCTTCATTGCGAAAGGCGGGTGACATGGCCGAAAATAAGTCGCGACCACAATGAAGTCATTTGAAGGCAGCGACAGCGGTCGTTGCATTTGATGAAGTCGGAGTTGACAGCGGGGGAAAAAAAAAGAGGGCTGGAAAAACAGACACAATAATACCTACAGTGAGTGAAAGGCGTATCCAGTCAGCGAGAATACCAGGCCACCCCCTCGGCGGTTAGGCACCGATGGGCTATCGCTCCACTGTGGGGGAGCCCAAAGGATGATGCTGTTTTGCTGGCAAGTGAACAACCCAATCCGCCTCACATTCATGAAGAGAAGACGAATCAGATGATGAGCAAGAATCGAAGGTGAGGGTTAGAAGGTTGGAAACTACTGCAGTTGTCTGCAGGAATCTCAATTTGTCTTGTTGGCAAACAGGGATGTGACCTAGTGTGCCTGGGTGCCTGAGAAGGCGAACAAACAACCCCGCACATGTGCCTGTCCGCCTGAAAAGTTTGGCCAATAGCGGTCAGGTGCAAGAGAGACATCATCACATTGCATTTCTTTGTTGAGGTGAATCACACGCACAGTATCACACTAACACCCCAAATGATATATAAGCTTAGGGTCATCTTTATCTGATGCAAGGCTGGAGGTCCTTGTCATTCTTTCCTTCTTTCTTTTGCTGGATTGATCCCGTGGGTAAGCTTATTGTAAAGGGAACTTAATATATATAAATTAGTGTACTCAATTGACCTGTAGTAATCAGTCAAGTTATGAATTGAAAGCTGAAAGCTCAGAGCGAGACTAGTTATTGGAGATGCTCGTTTCTGAGCCTTTTAGATTGCGTAGATCTATGTGTCTTCCTAGAAGAGATTACCTTGCCTGCTAAACGTTAGGTAGGTACCTGGGCACCCAAACAAAGAAAACAGCCTTCTTTGTCCAAGCGGGGAGTCACTGCCTGAGGCACCAACAAAACCAACGAAAATCACTTGACTTTTTATTTGCTAAGACAGTGGTGGTAATGATTTCTTAATTTCTTAACTAACTTCTGTTTGATTTGATTCTATTTTATCTTATGCACTTTTATTTATTCATTTTCATTGAACTAAAAAAAAGAACTTAAATGGTACTGTCAATATCCATAGAGGGGGTCCACATTCTTGAAAATAGAAATGCAATCACTTGTTGCCCGACAAAAACATCAAAGACAGAGTACAATCGAATATAGCCGATGATTGAGAAACACAAACATTGATGTTTGGATGTTATGTTTGATTCAATATTGCCATCGGTCATGAAATAGATCGCACGTGGTATGTATGCTACTATTTGGGCAGACTCGGCATGCAGAACCGTAGCCTTAGGTATGCAAACCCGCCCAATGTTTTGTTTCGTTGCGCGGAACAACACGCGAAATGTTAAGACTCGATGAGGCGCATTGTTGAATACTGAGCCACCATTTATCAACTGAGTAACTTAAGGTGTACGCAGAATAATGTACCGTGAAAATTGAGGTAAAGAATTTTCAATGGCCCCATTAACCTCGGGTTCGATATTAACTACCCTTCCTAGTTCATTAAACTATTCATTGATCTACACAGTTGTTGGCTGTATCTTTATCGAAGACAACCGTTGCGTTGGAAATCACTGAAACTAGCGCCAAGTCGTTTGTGTGATGTTAAGAGTTGATTAAATTTTTAGGGGTTTGATTGGTTCCGTATAGCGCTGATCAAACCTCGGAAGATTCCACAAGCGGGCCAGACCCGACCCTGTCATCATTCCAGTGGATCGCACTGGAATCTGAACCGCATATCTGATACATGCAATCATGTGTGGAAGAATGGGCAACAATGGCCGAGTTGCCATTGCCCGGCCTCCTTTTCATTTTTCTTTTGACCGTGCGCCTTTCTCCCGGCTCCTAACTATTCCAGTTGAAAAGGTTGTTGCAAGCCAAACCGACTGCATGCTGTGAAAAGGTCAAAGGATTCTATCCCGGTTACCCTTTGAGAAAGAGGCGATCCAGATGCCATAGCACTGTCAACTGCAAATACCCAAAACGATTCATTATACGGTGCATCGCCCTCATTGCCTCACGAGCACCGATTCCTCGACCATACCTGCCAACTCAGTCCCCAACACTGCAAGACACAGCCATCTAGAAAGCGGGCGATAAGTGGCCTCCATGTCTTCCAACGCGTAAACAGAACTCCACGGAATGGCCCTTGTTATAGATCCAGGGTTTTGGAAACGCTTCTCGCGCGCCATTCACTTGGACGAAGAGGCCAAGGCTTCTGCAGATAACCAAGGTGCTATACTTTACTCGTACGATCCTTCGCCCCAGTCCTAGTAATTGTTAAGGACTCACTATGAGCGATATACTGACAGCGAAACCCAAGGGATGATTGGCTCTTAAAAGAACGCAAGAAGCGACGTCGCACTATAATATGCGGAATCTTCATCTTTCTCGCCCTTGTGACTCTCATCACGGCTGTGGTGGTGGTCATTTGGTGGCTTTATTCCCACAACTGGCTCCGCAAGTCAAGCCATTAGTTCCTTACGCTGCCCACAGCACAGCATGTTCCAGTCAATATGGAAGATGATAGTCTCGGCCCGACTGATGTTATAGGCACTACATTATTGTAGTCTATCTTGTGACTCAGTCAGATGCACTATAAGGTGACTTTACATCAGTAGCAGATGAAAGTTTAAAAAACAACAACAGGGTGATATACAACGGAGTTCATATTATACTGAGCAGGTCTCATGGGCGGCAACTGTACTTTAAGCTGGATTTGATGGCGTTCAAGGTTTGAAGTGGAAAGGAAATACCCAACATATGTCAATTGCGTCACGATATCACTGTATCCAATGCTGACCTGTTAATATAACCATAGCTTAGTGATAAATTTCAAAAGAATTAACATGTGATGTATGTTCCGGGATGTCTGGCAATAACGCGCTCAACACATACAGCCTATTACTAGTAACCGAGTGACGACTCAAAGTGAGCGATAAGAGCTCTGCTCCATATAGCACCGGGACAGCACGTCCAGCACTCGTTTCAGATACCCAGACGAATCTTAAGCAATGTTATAGGCTAACCAGCCTCCAGTTGCTAGTTCTATGAGATCCTGTCTTCAGTAGTTGATAACCACCTTTCCCATCTAGTTCAAGTTACATATATCGCCTGTAATATATCTATAAATGTGGCAAGGGCTAAGATTTCCACAATGGACCAGAATTGTCTCTTCTGTATTTCCGATATACGACTGTAAGGGGTACACTTGAAGACTGGTATCGGCGCTAGCTCTCTAAAGTGCTTAGATCAATGGATGGAATGGATAGAGTGGAGCACTGGAACCCTGTATACCACGTACCAGATATTCGTATTGTATCCCTTTCTTATTTGCCGTACTCCATATGTCGATATATTCCGTTGTCTGGAGTATTTCTCATGTTACGTGTTTGACTGCTTTATCTATAAAGGTATCAGTGGTATCACTTTCTCTACCCTTTTACCACGATACTAGGGATTTAGGATCTATGTGGATAGCTACTGCTATCAATCAAGGATTTAGAACAGTGAAGGAACTTGAAAGGGAAAGGAAATACCAGATATACTGTCTCTTTTCCTGTAATATAATATTGTGCAGGGTTACATTCCTTAAGACGACGTGATCGAGAAACCAATGTAAAAATAGATACGCGGTATTCAATGGCCCCAATCGCCGTTAACGACTATTGCTGTTCACATAGTATGAACATTCGTGAATGTTCTCTAGAAGACAGATTATTAAAAAACTGGGTTGCAAGGCTAGACCTCTCAGTTGTGTGGATAGTGTCAAACATCTTAACTTGCCAAAGAAATATACGCCACTGAAACACTACTCAGAATTCAGCCTCCCCACTACAACCCAGGCAATCGAATGAAGAGAGTAAGAGAAGAGTCTTAATGCGCCTAGATATCGAGTAAGTCATGGAACATACCAAGATCCGATCCCCGAGAGGCAAGTCCATGACAGAAATAGCCTAAGCAATTCCTCATCGGAATTGTAGTCTGCTCTTTAATTTTTAAGATTTAAGCAAAGTTCGAGTCAGTCCCAAATTCCAGATCATCAGATCTGTAGTGACATCATTTGTTCGGTAGTACGTACATGATTCAGGAATAGTCGTTCCATGATGCAGCTTAAGTGGGCCTTGAGGGATCGGACTCCACTTTTGGTCTCAAAAGTTAAGACTGACATCCATAGAACCTTGAGCCAACAGTGACTACTGTCCATGCCTCGGAATTGAATGCTATTCCATGTAAGCCTCTCCGCCGACCACTGGTTCTACCCGTATAATTGTCGATCTGATCAAGGTTCCGTGCATGAGTGAACCGGAAGCTCTCCACACAGCCGATTCATTTTGCTCATCAGCCACTGAACTTTCGGGGTGGAAAAGCATGCTCAGCTGCGCCTACACGCGCAGATTACGAGATTCTGTCAAATTAAGTCTCTCAGTGGCTGCTGGAAAGTTCTACCTTCCTTTTTATCGTTTGAGTGAGGATCTTGGTAGTGAATATCGGATGTGGGAGAATGGCAGATACATGTTGGGTAGATATTGACATTATTATGATGTTTCCGCATTTGACGGTGGAAAGGCTCGTTGAGGAGCCGACAGACTTAGATTGTTCATATCATACAAAGAAGACGGGAGCGAGAATGAGTTTTCTCCGACCAGGTCTTGTTCCCGGTCATGTAACATCCAGGGAAGGAGAGTCGTTCTATGAGGGTTTAGTATGAGGAAGTGAAGTGATATCCGGTTAAGAGTTCGCTCTTGTACAACCGATGATGTTGTGCGGGGAAGTGGTGTAAAGTGTAAGTGAGATAATTGTACGACATGGCTACGTCGTGGGCGTCCTTTGTTAACCTACTAGTAGTAGGTGTTCGTAGTATCAAGAATGTTGAACTTGACACGTTCAATGAGTAACGTGGTCACTATAATTGTATAGAATGCTGATCACCTGAGGTGCCAACCACTGCCAATGGTCTAGGAGAATATGTGGAGCTGATGATCAAAACCGTTTAGCTTTGCTTGTCAAGGGTGACAAGTCGGTGGTTGAAAGATGAGTGGATCTAGTATTATGACAGCATGCAGACGGATCTTTTAAGTTCAGCTATCCAAAGGCTGTTGGACATGTGATCAACACCAGTCTTAATATCAAATTGACACGATTATTATGTTGCAAAGTAAATCTAGTCAAAAAAAAAAAAAAAAAAAAAAAAAAAAAAAAAAAAAAAAAAAAAAAAAAAAAAAAAAAAAAAAAAAAAAGAAGCAAAAAGAGTTAGTTGACCGATAGATAAGCTGCAGCTGCATGTAAAAGACGAGGGATAGTTTGGAATGGACGAAGAGAACAAGGCGTTTGAGGGTGCATAAGCTAGTAGAGGCTTGTTGTTTAAATGGGAAGTATAACAGGTTCTCTTAAGGGAGGGTGACTCAAACTTTCCCCCCCGTCAGGTATTTTATCATTTGTCCTATCGCGCCGATGTCGTCACTGTGACCGTGCTATAATATCTATCATCTGCAGTTTGTAATCTGTATCACAATGAGATTGCTGTGATGCGTCGATTTCCTGTACGTGTTATCCGCATCTTATTTCCAGATCCGCTGATTTGCTTCTCTCATCAATAGTGGTTGGAATGCTAGCAAGGGGTAATGGAGGTGGCGTAATTCTTTATTTGAATCACAACTACACTATCCATTACAATTGATTTCAGGGGATTTCAAAGAAATAATAATAATGATAAAGTACCCGTTCAATTCATTCATAGACAAGGAAGTGAATAAATAAAATATAATTCAAATAAGGTTAAAAGACGGAGGAAAAGAAAAAAGAAAGGCTAGAAAATAAAATATAAAAAGAAAGTTTGAGTAAATGAAAAAAGAAAGAAAAAGATCGGCAACTCCGCCGAAAGGGATCCGGAAGACATTTTGACTTTTATCTTTCATCTAATAATTACTGTTATTGTTCTTGGTATTATTTATTATATGGATAATCTTTTGGAGTGATCTATCAGCTCTCCCTCTCCTTCTCCCTCCTTCCCTCTTTCTCTCTATTCAAACTTGATAATTAATGTTCATAAGAAATTCCTAAAAATTACAAAGCTCTTGTCTAAATCTGACATTTGAATTGTATAATGTAAAGTTTAAATTTCCCCTCCAACCATGGGGCCAATGAATTGTCAAAATAACGAGACTGGAACCAAAAACATGCAGACTGAGCAAAGCAATCAAACGCAGATTTTCTTTTGGTAGAGATCCAGTGCGGGTCACGGGGAAAGATAACCCATTGCCCGTCACCTCCCACTTTCCCTTCTCTCTCTCTCTTTTTTCCCCCTTTACTTTTTTAATTTAAAATGTGGTTCGGATCTCACTTCTTTCCTTTGTGTTGTTTTCTTCCCCCCTCCTTTCCCCTCCCTCCTCAAATCCTTCCTTCTCCACTCACTAAATAATTCAAATTCACTAGTTTGATCCGCAGCCTGAGTTCCAGCCTCACTTCCTCCCCACCCAAATTTGACCGCTGTACTCGTTGGTTCCTAGGGTGGCGTTGAATAGTGGCCAACGCTTTTTTCAATCTAGCCCAGGTCAATGGCGACCCCTTTCACCGGTTGAATGTTCGTTTGGTCGTACATTTGTCTGGTCATTCCTGGAACAGCATCAGCCCTGGTTCTGCAGTGTGATCCCACCTGCATTTTTAAGCGCCGAGTCCGTCACCACCTGGGTTACTTAACCGGTCCATACTTCTACCGCAGACACCGAAAGGGTATAGCAGTAGTCGTGGGCACTTCGCGGACCGTGCGACTCGCCAGCAGCAGAATGCTGGTATTGACATTCGACCCACACAATTAGCCGACCCGGTATCTGTGATGGGCTGTGTCCAGTTTCACGGTGGAGATGCCCCCAAACAAAAGCGCCCAGGGGCGCAAAAAAGATTCCATCCACTTTGTCAACGCTCGACCCTCATCCGAACGCGAGAGGCTCAAGATCCAGCGCCTCGTTAGAGCCCATGTGGGCAAATGGATTTCCGATCAGACCAAAGATCGTGCTATCGAACCCGAAGCTTCTGAGACTCGTTTAAAATTGAGCCAAGATGCAGCACACCACCACGGGGCGCGTGCTGTTGATCTCGATGGGGATGAGACCATGTTGAGTGTGTTCCCGCCCTCCATATCTTCTCGATCTTCAGGTTCACCCGAATCGGCATCTTCCAACCAAAGTTTAGCAGTTGTGCAAGCCGCCCCGGCTAGTTCATGGAATACACTCTCAACCATGGCCATTGCCCCCTTATCCCGAACCCGTGGGCCAAATCCAACCATCTCATTCGAAGAAGGTTACGACCACGATTACAGTAACGACCCGCAAGGATCGAACTCCGATAGCTCCAGCCCTCCAGGCCCCACTGAGCATATTGAGACCATGGGTGCTCATTTCTTAGACCCTTTCCAAACTTACCCATGGCGTCATTCTCCCGAAGTTGCTAATGCATCACAAGCGTACTGTAAGTCAGGATCGCAGTATTGAACAATTTTGGACCGGGTGTAAAGGTTTCCACTGACACGCCTTTCCAGGCACGTCAATTCTATGGCCGACTCTCACTCCTGGTGCCAAAAGAACAGATGTATCGGCTCTGAATTGGTTTCCCTTGATGATGTCCGAGCCTACCCTGATGACTGCTATTACTTTCGGATCTCTCTCACATCAGCGCGTGCAGTGGGTCAACAAATGGATTCCGGATGGGGCGTTCAGAGATCGAGAGCAGCAACTTTTGAGAGTCTGCGAAATGGAGACAATTGAGCTGATCAACCAAGAAATGAAGAAGCCCGGTCGCGCAATCAGCAATGCGGTCATCCTGAGCGTGATGTGCATGGCGCATAATGCGACTGATATCAGTGAGGAGCGACAATATCGACCAAGTCCATTTTCAGCACCTATGCGACGCTTGCAATGGATTGATGTCTACGGCAGTCTGCGGCCGAATCTCGTTCATGTCCATGGATTAATCACGATGATCAATATGCGTGGTGGCCTGGACGCTATCGATCTCCCTGGGCTGGCCCCCGTGGTGTCCCTGTAAGCAATCCCATATGTGTTAAATTGAAACCCACAGCTGATGTCGCTCCCTAGATCAGATGTGGTGACGTCAACCGCTTACCTTACGCCTCCTGTGTTTCCCTTCTATCCCCTACAGACAAGTCGGAAAAATGTTACACTGCAGGAAATGCTCGGATATTCCCTGGCCGATGCGGAGCAGCAATATGGGCGATTGCGCCAAATCGGCTTTACCACCGAGTTAATGGAAGTTTTTTACGCCATGAATTTATACATGAGCTATGTAGATTCACACCTGAAGGGTGAACGCGAAAAGCCCGACTATTCTTTGCTTGCCGATCAACGCAATTTCGTCCAGTACCAGCTCTTATCTCTCCCCGCTGCCAGTCAACTCGACGGCTTCACAGGCTATCAACGCCGCCACGAGGTTATCTACGAAGCCTGTCGCCTAGCTGGCTACATCTACGGCGCTGGTGTCGTTTTCCCACTACCCCCCCAAAGTACCCCGCTAGCCAAACTTGCCAGTCTTCTCAGAGGCGTACTCGAAAGCCCAGACTGCCTAACTATATGGGACCAACCACACGCCCGTGTCACCCTTCTATGGGTATTAACGCTAGGCGCTATCGCATCCGAAGGCACCACCGACCGAGACTGGTACGTATCACTACTCAACCGGACAGCCCAACACAGCCATATCACATGCTGGGCCGATCTCCGAGCCATCGTTATCCTCTTGCCATGGTTTGATGCAGCTTGCGATGATGCAGGGAACCTCCTCTGGCTTGAAATAGAAAGATTGGTCACTCGTTTATCTACTTGAACATTTATTATATATCCCCCCTCTCGAATAGGGATCCTCGCATAATTAGACTTGGTGGTTTGGCTTCGTTCTGTCTGGTCTGATCTAGTTCAATATTTACTAAATGTAGTCTTCGATGACTCCATCTCCTTTATATCACATTGCCCCTTTTATTTCTTTTGGTCTAATTTTGCAAGCGATTACAAAAGTTGAGATTTACGATGGTTATGAACTTTTCGTTATATGTCTGGGATAAGTGGGGAGTTGGGTTGGATAGAACTCAATCCTGCTTATTAGGGCACGGGTTGTCATTTTCTTTTCCATATACTGGTTTTCTTTGGAAGAAATGTATGTTGGGTCAAGTAATATTCATATTCTAGCCTTACCCCATTCGCATGGATAATATTGAGTACAATGAATATCAATTCATTGAATACATATAGCTTTTTCTAACCAAACTACGCTACTTCGTATGTTATAATGCTAAGGCGCGCTTATGCCGTATGAAGGCAACTCGGTATGCCGGGCCATATTCGATGGAGGCCGAGACAGTAATGGCTCGCGCTCCCAGTCCCTCGTTGTGATGCCCTCGTGATGAATGGGCACTGCAGGCTCCCCGTTCTCCAAAGCTCCTTCTTCAAAGCTTGTACTGGCCATGGTGCTTGCTTTCCACCAAACAAACCCAACCAAGGCCACGCCAGCGATAGTGGTGATGGCTGTGAGAATGAAATTAACCGGAATAGGGTTTTGGTGGAATAGTTGAAACGTGAGGGCATCGAGTCCCGCTTGCGCGAAATTGCCTAATCCCGACAGACAAATGATGAGCCCATAGACCTTGCCGAATGTCTGAAAGCCGAAAACCTTGGCTGCGTAATCAGAGACAGCAGTATAATAGAATGGACGGTAGATTACAAATAATGCTATGTTAGTATAACCTGCTTCAATGCTATGCGGAATACACCCGAGGATGCCGATCATAGTTGCAGTGGTCACGAGCACAAGAAGCACGAAGGGGGTACTTGCGTTGTCAAGGATAACACCAACAAATGGAACGGAAATAAGACCTCCTAGGGGCAAGAGGAAATCGAAAACTTCGTTTATCTTACGGGCTTGTTCCACTGACCCGAAGAGGTATTTGTACTGCTGCCGCATTGAGGCCACGAAATAATTGATTCGTAGCATCTGAAGCACGGTAAATATAGTTATGAGAATGAACCACGCAGAACGAATTTGACGGAGAGCTGAGCAGCCGTGCATTGCGCCCCAAACGCCACCGGTGGTGTTCTGTGGCTTCGGCGGTTGGGTGACCGGTGCGTCGTTAGTTCTTAGTAGGGATTCTTCAATTAAAGCTGCGTCTTCAGTTGCCCCCTCTGAGAGAAGGTCTTGGATCTTATTGACAATGTTTTGGCGGTAAACACGGCGATCATTCCTTTGCCGTTCACCTTCGTTCCGATCTTGAATATCGTCGTCCACCCGGTCGTTTACCTCGGCGCTTATCTCGTCTTCTGCTTGTTGGACTAGCTCTCCGGCAGTCTTATATGAAGTAGTTGGCATGACCGTAAGTTGCACAGTCAGTATAAATACGGGAACGATTAGATAGACAAGGAAAAATCTTCCGGATGTAAATCCGCCATTCGTGTTTTCGTTAATCAAACGGAAGATTAAGAAAAGCGCGCTGGATGCGTCAAATGCGCCAGTCAACATCGATAAGATCAACCCCGAGCGAGCGGGAAATGTGTTCGAAAGATGAAATGACGGGATGAAGATAAACGGCCCACCCAACGAAAGAAAAAGATATCCAGGAATATATCCATCAAAACCGAGGGTAGTCGAAAGCCCAAAAAGCAATGCGCCTAAAACAAGGAAGGCGCTTCCGATGATACCACACACGCGCGGGCCGTATGAATCCAAGATAGTTCCAACTGGAAGGGCCGATACGTTGGTGGCGACAGCAGCTATAGTGAACATCAGATTGAGCCTATGTGTAGCGTTAATCGCGGCTCGTGCGTGCAGCAAAACCATAAACTTACCGAAGCTCCTGTGGGTAACACACGTCTTGGCCTTTGTATAACTCATCCCCGGCGCACAAATGATGGTACACGCCTTCTTTGATCAATACTGGTTTCAAAGCTGCGAAGCCGAAGACTATCCCGGCCGCCAAAAAACAGTAAAAGACGGCAATACAAACTTGCACTACAAAGCGAGTCAGAGGAGAACAGTCCGTTGAAAATGATGAAATGAAGCAACTCACATATCCTTTTAGTAGGCCCAACCTCAAACGCTCCGGTGGTCTCCAATGGCAAATCGTGTGGTTTCACAACACTGTTTTGTACCACCCTATCTTCCTCCTCTACCGTGCCCCGCAGACCGGGACTCCGAGTCCGTGAAGAAATCCTCCGAATAGAGCCTCGGTCCTCTATTGCTTCATCTGTAGTAGCTTCAGTCCAACCAGGCCCAGCGTATGGGTTGAAACTGAGGCGCTGTCTTGATATCGGGAAGCTGAACGTTGATGGGAAAGACGATGCTAGTGATTCTTCAGGAAGCTCTTGATTCGCCGAGTCATCGTCGGAGTCAATGACCGAGGGCTGATCGGGGCGACGGGACGAAGCCGGGTTGTGCTCCCATGATTCCAGGTAGGACACTCGAGGCAAGGACATAGTAGAAGCACACTATTCATGTTAGAATGATGTGTGGGACCAAGGATCCACAGTTGATCGTGAAAATACCTTTTATGGAGAAAACTCTTTTATGTTATACACGTGGGAGATGAGGGTTAACTCAATTGCTCAACCAAGCAAGGAACTTAAGCTCCTAGCAGCTCCAAGCTACTATGCGAGGTTCTTTGGCAAGCTGAGTACTAAAAGGAAGGTAGGAGCCAATTTGCACCGACCAACGAAGAGATATAAAACCAATGTAAAAATGATATGGTATAAGAATTATAAAGTGATCAAAGACGCAGTGAACATAGTGAATTGAAGGATTAATTACAGTCGTGAGCTGCAATCCAGATCAGACAAGTTTAGAAGTTGGGGGAGGTCATGATGATTGTATCCGTGATCGGCAAACGTGACTTCCGTGTGAAGGATAGCGTCCCGTATCAGCTGAGTGGATCTGACGGATGAGGTAATAGATAAAGCACTGAATGACTAAGATCTTTTTGATTATACACTCGTAACAACACTATTACGCTGTACGCAGCGTACGCAGCGTACTGTCAGGTGCCCCACGTGACCGCCCTGCAAGGCGGATGAGCCACTAAATGAAAGTGGAAAAAAAAAGTCCCAAAACTAAATCGAAACTTTGACGCCGTTCCATTCTTCGGTCGCTTGGCACCATTGATGACGATTCTTCTTCCTTAGTGGGTCACCCTTCAGTTCGATGATACTGAATGGGTCTTTTCACGAGAAGAGCTTCACTTTTACGGAAAGGTCAATTCCTTCATTGTGATTTGCTCCTGTCATCTCAGCCCTCTCTCCATATCCCACTGGAACCTTTTGAATATCAACCACACTATCTCTGGACCGTTAAATTGCCTCAAAGCTTCAGAGACGGGAAGCAGCACTGTTCAAATGGTGGACCTTCAATCCCTGAATGACTCGTATGCAGGATTTTCTAATAAAATGGTCTCACACTGAAGATGGGCTAGACCCTTGATAAGTGGTTCTATCTTTGCTGCTTCTATGACGACCTAATTAGTATTTGCTGTATGGTACTAACTCATACGCTTGGTATAGAACATTCATAAAATGTTGACAAGGGCATCTTTTAATCCATCTCTTTGGTAATATACTGAGAAGTATTAAGTTATTGCTCGAACACCCTGTCGGCGCTGTCCAGTCGTTGAACATATCCAGCAGAGCATATCAATTTTTTTTTTTTTTTTAAAAAAAAAAAAAAAGAAAGAAAAGAAGAGAGAGAGAGAGAGAACAAGAACGAAAATGATAATGAGAAAGCACTATAGGTAGCTAGCCACCAATGTATTTGTTCAGCAACTGATAATTCGGTAAATTCTATGGCAGAAAGCACGCTGTCCACTGGCTGCAGATCGTGCAAATTGGGGAACCCACTAATGTTAATCTATATGGAGAATGAACCAATGAACCCGACACTGGATATCGGAATTTAGGTTTCAACGCTCGGAAGTCAGCATGGTACAGTACGGAACAGACAAAGTCAACAAATAAAAAAAGCTATGGCCCATGCTCGGGGGCTCCAGGGAAAAGGGATCCAGATGATTTTTCACGTTAGGGTCGTGCTTGCTGGCATTGGGAGTCTTTTACGGAAATTTCCGCGAAAGGAATTCATCCGGAAGCTCAGTTCTCCACCCCAGGGAATGGACAAGATGGTGGTGACGACGGAAACCATCCGAGAGAGTTGAATGATCACAGTAATGAGAGTAATTTGGGTGGATTACCGTCTCTCGAAGAAGTTAGGCGTCAACGACCGTTCCAACAGCTAGTCTCTAAGGGCCGAAAGTTACAATTAGGCCTCGATGGGAAGGCAAGCAGCCAGAAATGCCGAAACGCTATTCTTGAACTAAGGAAAGGCCCTGGCACGCACTGCTTTCCTCTTATAACGCTAATAGCTTTCTTTTTGGGAAAGGATCATAGATGTGCGTGACAACTGCCATGGCTGATGGAGGCCTATAGAGGAGTATAATCCATGGACGCATCCGTTTAATGTCGCAAGTCAGCCCAGGAGGATATCATTGGACCGTCACAGGTGTTCAAGGTTCACAGTCTATACCAGTGGCGACCAGATGAGCCCCTAGAGCTGCAAAAATATCCACAATTACTCCGCGCCTGGTAAAAGGTGAAGGGATGATCTGTTTTATTGACAACCCCTCTATTTCGGTGCGTGTTTTACATAGTTCTCATGTGCTTTTTTTTTTTTTTTTTTTTTTTTTTTTTTTTTTTTTTTTTTTTTTTTTTTTTTTTTTTTTCAGATTTATCATTACCTCCTATAGTGGCATTCCCCTCCACTTCACCCAGTCGCCCATCCCTTGGAGGACTTTACAATTTAGCATTAATTGGGATTTTACGGTTTCTCTTGCCCATCGCTGCCACCACGGGTGCGGTAATACCTAGTCTTAGACTAAGGTCTTTTGTTGTTGGTACTTGACCTACGCTCTGGTTGTCTGTATGTGGCTCGGAAGCACAACCTTTTTTAAATGCTGGCGGACCCCTCTTCTCGTTCATGGCTATTATTGGAATCATTAGCGCAAAGCAGCATCTATAACCAGATGATTACGAGGGGATGGTGAGTGCAGAAACCGAGCCCCAATACTTGCGCTTTCAAGTGCGGTGGCCAGCCGCTTGTCTAACGCCCGCCCTACTATAGTCTCACGTGCCGCCGGCGCCATCTGAAATGTAATTTCGCCTTAATAAGTTGCTCCTGAATGGCTTTCGGATTACAGATGAACCCTAACCTCAGGTTATAGGTGATAAGTCTGGTGATGTGTGCTTACGTTGTCAGCGATCGGGTCGGCAGTGCATTCCTGCGCCAGTGAAACCAGAGGAGGTTACTTTCCGACACGGCCAAAATCCTTCTTTGCGACCCAGAGGCCCTCCTCGGTACGGCGAAACTGATTTATCATTTCCAGATGATCAGGTCTGGCTCGATACTCCTTGTCAAGGTACGTACTGCGAATGAAATCGGTGCCATTGGGCACAGAAGGTTGGGTTTCTGGGATGTAGCACTAATTGCGTCGTCATTGGCCGTGGAGTAGTTGCCTTTGAGGATGAGACAGACCGTACAGCTGCCGATTACCAAGTAGTCCCAACGATAGCAGCATCGTCGTTGTACCTGAAGGAGCCATCTGATAACCGATCTGCAACCTTCAGGTCGACATTGCTGCCGTCGCCATCCTCTCTCCCCTCCCCTGCCCTATCACCGGGTGTTCTGTCATCACCACACTTCCCCTTTGATACGCCTCCCAACATAACAAATAGTCTACTACCCGCGAGCACTATGGTGCATCATCATAAATTGAGCAATTTCAACGAAGCCTTTCTCCTTCGACACTTCCGAAATACTATCGGAGCATGGGTGCTGAATCCCGCTTTGTGGAAGTTGAAAGAAATCATACTAACGTATCTGTGCAGTTAGATATCAATGATCATGAGAAATATTTTTCCTTGGAAGTAACAGAACGGTCCACTTCGTGTTCGCTCCTGCTGTATGCCTGCCTGGCTACTGCAGCCCGTCACCTGTCACAAACGAACAACTCCGTTCCCCTAAGTACCGCAGATCACTATCACGAACGATGCATTGAAATCCTTCTTCCTGCGGTAGAAAGTCCTAATTTCCAGATAAGCATTGAGGTTCTTCTTGCGTCTACGGTTGTACTGCGTCTTTTCGAACAGATCTCCTGTTAGTGCTGTTCGTCAAATGTCTGATGGCTATGATGCGTACTGACGCCTCTAGCTCGTACCCCTTTGAATGACTCGCAGCGACATCTATTGGCTGGCTCCGTGTACATAGGCTCTCATGTTGACTGCGCGATTTCTGGTGGTCTTGCGGAAGCTTCATTCTGGGCCTTTGTATTGCAAGATGTACAGTTTGCTATGGCCTCCCGAGCCCCCCTACGTCTAACCACCAGCTCCTTTGATGAAAAGCTCCATCTTGCCTGGGGGCGACATGCAGCCCAAACCGACCGGGACTGGGCGCACCGAGCTTTATGGCTACTAGCCCAAACAATAAACTACTGCTATGACCCCAACAACCCGATCCAAACAGGTCCTATCGATGGAGAATCCCTGAAGAGGGAGATCCGGGAATGGGAGACACAACGACCGGACACATTCCGGCCACTTCATTTCTCTGTTAGCCGAAACCTTGGTAGGCCATTCCCTGTGGTATGGTTTACAAGTCCTTCCCACGGTATGCTTATCCTGTCTTCCCGGTGGAGTATTCCAACCATGGCGAATGTTAACATCGAACAGCTACGACAGTCCAATACATCTGCATGGCCAAGGCCCTGATCCAGGAGTGCACATTGCGAGCGATACAAATTACGAGTGATGGAAGTCAGGATGCTAAGATGACAGAGGTTGTCGTGAAAGGTCCACAGTCGGAGACTGTCCGCTGACTGATTCTAGGACGAACTCTTGGCAAATTTGCGAATTCTATTCGGGATCGCACTCTCTACGGAAGATGATCCCCCCGTTAGCCTCATGGCATGCCATGCCCTTCGTGCTTGTAAGACGTCCCACAGCCCTGCATCCCCTAGCGCAACCGCCCCTTGCGGCGGTTACCACCCAGCCCAGTTGGGGGGACTCCCATACTAAGGTTTTTAGGTGGCCCTTGGATCCGCGATCCGCCGGCGCAGACTTGTCTTTTGGATCTTCTCCGACGAACGGAGGCAGAAACCGGATGGTCATGGTCATTTCTCGCACAAGAGCTAAGTCGAACTTGGCACATAACCACGGGATAAAAGCCTCACGTGGACTACACTACGCTTGAGGGGAGCCAGACCTCAAGATACGCGTGAAAATATCTCTATTCTGTGATCCTTCACATGTCACCCAAAGAAATCAACGGACAGGGTCCCCATTTGGGAGGGGATCAGAGGGGCGAGATCTTCCGAACACGAATGGCTGGAATAAATGGGTTCAGTCGATCTAGCCAGTCAATCACAGACGTAGGGAGTGAGGAAAGAAATGAAGGGGGAAAAAAAAAAAAAAGACTTGAACCGATTCCGTCGGACTACTGCCGTTGCTTTCTGTTCCCCAAAGCCGTGTGGGGCTTTTCTCCCATGTGCCGATTGAGCCCTCACCCGGCCGGAACCTGAGGAGCACTTTTGCCGATTATCCCTTGGCGGGGATAGCGTCACTTGTTATCCTCTAATATCCTGCATACGAGTATCCCCGTGGCAATCATAGCTTAGTATAGGGTAACTGAAACGGCCGGCGATCGAGTGGCGTCCAAACGAGCAAGCGAGTGCCGAAAGAAGTAAATGAAATGAGAAGATTCAGAAGAAGATTTCAACTGAACACGTTCAATTATAAATGGCCCCCACCGGAAAGACTAATCGCTCTGCTTTTCATTTCCATCCAGCGCACTGGAAACACCTCAAACAAGGCAGAAACAGTCTATCTATAACCTTCTCCAACCTTATCTTTAATAAAGTACCCTTCCACCCCCTTTTCCAGAGCCTTGCCAAGCTTCACACGCTAATGTTCATCTCACCGGGAAACTTCATCGGGAAACTATGACTACGGGCTATTCGGTTTTGGAGATTCTATCCGACACACCAAGTCAGAATAAGGGGGTATTACGTACTTCATTGAGTGCATTCATGCATTCTCTCCCTACTTTAGAGCTATAGACTCGGGGCACCGGAAATGAAAGAGAAATAGAAAGAGAAAGAGAAAGAGACGATAGACATTACATACCGATAGAAGCTAGCGTTATCATTAGTATGTACATACTCCGTATACGCACATACATACATGTCCCCTTAAAAAAACAGAAGGGCAAGAAAGAAAGAAAGAAGCCTATCATGTCTAAAAGGGGAAGTAAATCCCGACATCAAACGCCCTCCAACAACAGACAATAAGAGCCCCAAGCAAGAAAGTTCGGCACATGCCCGATGCGTGTATTGTCCATAGTATTCGATACAGTATGTACGTAGAACTACAGTCGGAATCGGGACTCGGAGCAACGGAAAAGCCACGCGTATCCAAACCTAAAAATTATAGACGGAATGCATAACCACATATGTAGTAATTCACATCCAATTCCGACTTCTCAAGTATCCATAAAAATCAAGTAATAGTAGCAACAAATATAACAATGTATTATATACCCAACACACATAACCCTACACTACTGGTAACCCTGAAATTACCAAAATTCCCATATAGGAAGGTGGGCAGCACAAAACCTGGAACCTACCTGACTTCAATTGGCATTTTACACTGTAATAGTATAGTAATACAAACTAAAACTAGGTAACTCTAACAAGAACACTAAGGGTCAAAAAAAATCATTATCAATTATTAGTTATCAATTATTAATTCTTATTTTTTTTGATTTCTTTTTTTTCTTTTTTTTTTCTTTTCTTTTTTTTTTTCTAAGAAAAGGTTTGTGTTGAGACTGAAGTGGGTATACTGATAAATGTTTAAATTAAATTATGGAGAGAGGTCCGATTCAGGGTCTGAAGTTTGAACTTTTGACATGGACCCCGTTTCCGGGTTTGGTAATTGGGCCGAGAGGGTTCTTTTGGTTTTGGTTTTAATTAGACAGATAGCGTACAGCGTACAGCGTATGTCTAGTTTACTTGGTGGGATTTTTTTGTTTGTTTTGTTTTTATTTTAATTTTATTCTCATTCTTATTTTGTTTTATTTTCATTTACGATTTTTGGGTTGGGTTTTTGTTCGGGTATGTATGTATGTATGTATTTATATAATCTGTGCATAAAATATTAAGAGTGGGATATCTTGAACATAACTGAACCTAATCAACGCCATTGAATGAATGCTTATGTTTTGTGAGTGTACAGCATTAGTAATATGTTCCTTCGGTGGAGAGAGGGAAATTGAAGACGCCATCTCCAAACATATTTTCTAACGCGAAGAGGTTCTCCGGTTCGAACCCGACCTGCATGCCTAGTTCTGGGACGAAGAACCCTGGCACCGGCCACGGCATGGCCATGTTACTGTTCGATGTGGGGTCGGGGAACCCGGAGGGCATCTCTTGGTATCCCGAGTTGAGGGGGTAGAGTGGACGTGGGTATTGGGTCCAGTCTGAATCTGTGGTTAGAGCCGGACTTGGTCCTATGGAGGGTTGGGACGAGACGAGGTTTGAGGCGGGGGTTGGGATGACGGGTTCAGATGTGTAGCTTGTTGTTCGGGGGAAGGAGGTCTGCGGACTTGGCCGTTGGGGCTCGCCCATGGCTACTTCACTGAGGAGATGGAGGGGGGTGGTGCCCTTGTTCTGGTATGCTGGTTAGATGTGCAGGGATTGCAGGTTGGGGGGGGGATGTACCTGATGGTTCTCTTCTGATGCGGCTTGAGTGTGTTCAGGGCACCAGTTCGGCCGCATACCACTGCCAAATGCGTCCCTCAGGGTCAACCCCTGATCCTTGCGCTTGACAAACCAGCGCTGGAGCATGCGCAGCACTACCGAGAATTTGGCGGGGGTCCGCCCGCCAGCTTGTTCGCCTGCGCGGGTGTAATGTTCCACCACCTTGTCGATGTAGTACTCTGTTTTCAGACTGGCGGCATCGATCACCTGTCCGATGCGAGTCTCGGGGGCGGTGACAATGGAGTAGAGCTTGATCAAGGCCACCACGGTGAAGGATGTCCGAGCAAGCGCGAAGACCGGGATATTGATGAGATCTTCAATGGCGATAGAGCAGATCGTATCGATGGCATGATGGATAGAGGTTAGACAGCTGGTTAGCGCATTCACATGTGCCGCACTGGTGGGGCTGGAGTGGTCATCGCCCGGTGTCTTCGGGTCATCGCTATTGTATTCTACGTGCATGGCACCTTCGTGTAGGTATAATGTGGCGATGAGTTCCGCCTGGCAAAATATGGCTGTTATTTCATCAGTGAGGAACGGTGCGCGACATCTGATTAGCAGAACTCACGAGAGTCTTCTGCTTTCCGCTCTCTTCGAAGCTGCTCGAGCTGCCTCTCAAACACCTTGAGTGTATACTGAATTTTAGGTTCGGAGAAAGTGATGGTGGTTCCGGTGTCATCGGGGCAGAACTGCTGGTGAATTTCTTCGATAATGTGAACAAGCTTGGCCCACTGAATCATCACCCGGTCTGTCGGTAGTGCATCGGGGGACTTCTCAAGGATCTCTATACATTCATCCATATACGGCGTCCAGCGTACAAGTAAGGTCCGTCTCAGGGAGGCGGCAAGTCTGGACGCGTTAGATCTGTTTGATACACGATAGTAGTGTACTTACTGGGTAGCCATAAAATAACATCCTAGCCACGCTCGTCTAGCCTCGGCGGAATCTGGGTCTAGCGAAGGCGACTTTTTTAAAATCAGGTCCTTGACCAAGTTCCACGGGCGACTCTTCGGCATGGGCCGGCGGTACATCCCAATATCCATGGCCAACGTGACCGCCAAATGGCTCAACTGGTAGAACTTGAGTTCCTCAAAATGATCAGGCGGCACGTACCAGTTGCACGAGACAAGAAGCGCCTGGACCAGCTCCAGCGACTTCTCACCCTTGATCAGGATACGTTCCGCGATCACTTTATAGAAATCATCTATGAGGGGGACTTGTATCTCAGGCTGGATGGAGCCAATTGACACTGCGATGATCACGTGGAAAAGCACTGGCTTCGTCGCCCGGACGCTCTCCATCTTTGTGCCTACCGGAAAGGCTACCATGGGCAGATGATGGGTCATGTGGTGCATGTATCGATCGAACGCCTCCGACGCTGCGGCTACGCTGACAAGGCCACGGTTGATGATGTCGGTAGAATCGTTGGACACCTTGGGTTCTGATACTGTATTGCCTGAAGCGTACCATCTTCGAGCTGCATTGTCCATGATTTGATCTGTACCGGGGCTGGGGGGATTAGGGATTGCGGGGGCGACACGGCCACTATCTCTCGCGTCTTTGATCTCGCCACTATGGCGCCGTTTATTTCCTGCCAGACCGGTGGGAGAATCTCCCGGCGTAGATCGGCTAGAAGCGCCATTGGTTGGGCCTAGCCACCGCCGTCCAGCGTGATCATCGGGTGGGGGACCTAGCGGAGCCGTCTGCAACACCGGGGTGTTGCCCTGAGAAGCCTGCAGACTAGCCGTCAAAGCGTCGATCTTTCTCTCTAATTCCGCCACGCGGCTATCCGTTTTCTTTTGGCGTTTGCGTGTTGGTGCCGTGACTACACACGATCTCCCGGCTTTCGCGCATCGCTTGCACGATGCGTTTGGGTTTGTCGCGTCAGGCTCGCAGCGGACTTTCAGTTGCCGACACGACTCGCAAGCACGTGGTCGCTTCAGTTCGGAATAGGGGTCGTTGGGATCGGTTGACTCATGGCGGTGCGCATCGTCCGCTGCACCGGCAGGACCGGCGGGGTATGAGGACTGAGAAGGTTGGGACTGCGCGGCCGAGACACTGTAGTAGCCGGGACCGCCCGGGGCTGATGGCGTCGGATGCAGTGGTTCGGAAGAGAATTGAGCTGGTGGATCTGGATAATCATTGGGCGGATGAGAAGATAAACTCGTCGGTTCGACTTGCCGGGTCGGAAGGTAGGAGTGGCCTGTCTCTGTGCCCTGAGGGCTATTATCGTTGCCCGCACGCAGGCGCGGGTCGATCTCCATTTGCGGGGACTGCAGCTATTATGTCACCGTCAGCGTGTCGGTGTCTCCATCGGAAGAACATCATGATGTGGGAATGAATGTGCGGATAAACTTTCGAGTTGGTTGTGTGGGTTGACAGAGTATGAAAGGAGCGAAGATTGAAACAAAAAGCGAGCAAAAAAGAAAGAAGGACAGGAAGAAAGAAAGAAAGAAAGACAAAGTAACATACCTTCAGCGTAGAATTTGGGGAAAGAAAACGGAACAGATCGAGTTTGTTTGACTTGTTGTCACCCGGTCGGATGTTATCGGACGCCGACTGTCCGATCACCTGTCACACTTAACCTATTTGAATCATTGCACGTGCTGTATCATAGTATCCGGTATATATTCTGATCTCGAGTATGAAACATAATAAACCACTGAGTAAATGTTTCCGAAATGCTGTAAAGCCCAGATCAACCAGAAATAAAATAAGAAAATTTTAAACAAAAAAAAATATCGGTATAGAACACAACCAGACCCAATTCCCAAACCAACGCCCGCTGGAAAAGTTGCGACAACAAATAGTTCTCCCTCCCCATAATATCGCAACAAACTCCAAGCTATTCCAATAAAATCAGATGAGGAGAGATTGACCCTGGGCTCAAAACGCAAGTAGAGGGGAATGGAGAGGTACAAAAAAAAAATCATCAAAAAAATATAATAAAAAATAAAAATAAAAGGCCCGTATAAACATCGCTTAAGATACTTTATGCACAGGACACTCTTTTTTACGCTCAAACCACTCCACGATGCATTGTTTGTGGAATTTGCAGAGGCACTCCAGCCGGACCAAGGATTGTCCGACCTCATAATCCTCCATGCAGATGGTGCATTCCTGCGCGCTCCCATCCTGACCGAGACAATCCTTCTCCGTGGCCGTGAAGGTGAGCATCCGCACGGGATGAGAAGACTGCGCCACAGGACTCCCAGGATGGGGGGAAGAGCGTGCTCGAGGTCCGTGACTGTCAATGCACTGACGGATGTGAGCTTCGCGCGCATCCTCATTCCTATTCTCCCCTAGCGGCGGAAGGACTTGGTCGCAGATGGGACAAAGATCACGCTCATCAACATGGCGCCGCACACTGGGGGCAGTAAGCCGTCTCCCGTGATCAACGGAAGCCGAAAATGACGGCCCAGCTGACATGGCGCTGCCTGAAGCCATAGGGAGTGGTCTTCCAGTGGCAATTATAGAGGGAGCAAAACGAGCGGCCGACAAGGAGCCGTACTCCAGTGGCTGTGAGCCAAACGAGCCCCCGAAACTACCATAAAATGGATGCTCGTTTGTTCCGGCTGTCCTGCGGCCGGATCGACTGGAAAAGCTCTCGGGCTGTAAGGAGTGATTCAGTGGTCAGCTACTACATCATGACTTATGAAACTGGGAAGATACTCACAATTGCAGCGTATGGAGGATTTCTAGTCGGCGATGATAGTGAATGATAGGATCGAGGACGATGCTGGTTCGCTGAGTAGTCTGCCCCAGACTGAGGGTCACCAGAGGCCCGAACGGTTCCAAATCCGCGTGGAGGGTCCGGGTTCGGGTCAGGAACACAGGGGTTGCATAAGCGCACCTCCTCACCTCCTCCCAAAGCTGGGTTGAGAGCGGTCGGCGACTGGGGGGAGCTCTCAGCTAGATTGATCATGGGTGTCACACGCGGTGGAATAAGAGTGGAAGCGCGTGGGCGACTGGCATCCGGAGGATGGACGATAAATTGCCTTGGGATTGTGATTCGATGAGGGGAACATGACGCACATACGACCCGGCCACATTTACGGCAGTGATGTTTCCGGTACCAAAAACTAAAGTCTGTACCACAGATCGGACAACTCGTTACTTCCGAGTCAGGCTGCCAACGCGGGCGTATATACTCAAGATAGTCGTTCCCTGGTCGTGCCCACGAGCTTCGACGGTCGCTCGCCCTCTGAGCTCGCTGATCGGGAGGCGATGATGACAAATCTATAGGTGTAGCGTATGATGTACCGGCCACCGAACTCTCCGGCCGCGTCGGCGACAAAGGATGCAGGATAGACCTGCTATCCATATCCGGTGGAGTATGTGGCCCTGTTTCTATCGCGCTCCTGGGTATCGACTGTCTCGACCAGGTGTCGTCCTCCGCGTTGACCAGTCTTCTCTTCCGATCCGAGCCAGTCACCGTAGATCGCCTCCTCCCAGAACGTCTATCAAAAGCAGGACCAGCCTCGCTTGTCATGGTATTGTCGGAAGCATGGGGTCTGAAACCAGCAGAAAGTCCCGGGGGCGGGTATACAATCGGAGCCGCTGACGTAGAAGGAACCGGAGCCGAGCTTGACGACGACGATGAGGACATGAACGGTGAAAATTGGGTATAATCCGAATGAAACGTTGGTGGTTTGCTTATCGCAGGAGAAACCACCCTCCGCCGTTTAGACGACGGGCCGTCATGGACTGAGTGGTGCGAGGGTTCCAGGGCGAAAGGAGGGAAGAAAGGTACACAGATTGCGGGTACAGACAAAAGGCAATGTTCAAAAGGCGACAATCGCCTTCGTTAATCAGGATCAAGGAGGAGTGAGGGGTTGTCTTGAAGAAATCGAAATAATGGCAAAAAGACGGCGGGGAAAGAAATCCCGCAATGGAAGGGCTTATCAGTTGATTTTCCAGGCGGAGAAAGCGGGAGGTTCCAAGGGTTCGAGTGGATGGCGAATTAGTACCAAAGAAATGAGGGAGAGAGTTTCTTTCTTTTTTTAATATTTATTTTCCTCCCAAGAAAAAAAAAGGGTTTTTCTCACATTAATGTCTCGTGACACACAAGAAACCTAGAACAAATCAAATTTCGTTACCCTATCAACTTATAGTAGTAAATAAGATTTATATATATCTATATATATATCAGTCAGGATAATAAAGAAACTAATATTGTTCTTTAAAATCAGAGGAGAAAGCAAAAAGAAGACGAATAGAATAATTCAAGGTTGTTGAAGAGGATCCGTTAATTTGACAACCCAAATGTGCCTTACGAGAAGATCGTCTCCTTATTTGCTGCGGGGCAAGAACAAGGGAAAGGGAAAATAAAGAAAAATTACAAAAAGAAGTCCAAAATTATCAGGCACCAAAAAAACAAAATAAAATAAAATAAAAACTAAAAACCACGAGACTGGAATATCGCGTGATATCAAAGACTGAAATAGTTCATAGCGAATTGCACCTGAGCCATCACCTGAAGACCCCTAAATACTGACCTTTTCACCCCCTATTATCAGAAGGTCTCTGAACTTTTTTTTTTTTTTTTTTTTTTTGTTTTTTTTTTTTTTTTTTTTTTTTTTTTTTTTTTTTTTTTTTTTTTTTTTTTTTTTTTTTTTTTTTTTTTTTTTTTTGTACCTGAATGATCAGGGAGTCCTCCCGACCTACTTGAAATTCAGATACCCTGAACTCTGATGAAAAATTATCGTTCGCCACTTCGGCTGGTCACGGAGATAGATCTTAATTACTACACGGAGTAAGCATCGAAAGTTGTGTTACCACCAAGCCTGTTTTGAGCCTTACTTGTATCCTCCATACCTTGGTAGGATAGCTACTATAAAACTGAGTCCATTATCATGGTTAATTAAATATATTAAACAAACAAACAAAAAACTAAAATAAATAAATAAATCCAGAAATACATTGTTCCATAATAATATAAAATTTCCCCTAACACAGTAATAGTTAAAAGGCACTATTTCCGAATGCTTCATACATGAATTGAACGCTTCCAAGATATACAATGACTCAAGTCTCTTGAATAAGAAGACTGTTCCTGACAGCGATTAGCTGCTCTTACACCGGGCAAATCGATGCCCTTCAATTAAAGTGATGAAAGTTAGAAGACAAGGAAAAGGACGAGAAAAGTAAAAAGTAGTAAAAAGAAAAAAAGATCAAAACGACCGGCAGGTATCACGCAGGCCCAAAATATATGTCACGGAGATCCAAACGTATATCAGAACGCCAGATACAGCTCTTTTTTTCCGACACAGAAAGAAAACGAAAAAAAAAAAAAGGAAATTCGTCACCTAAATATCAAGTACAAGAGAATAGCGCCATTCTTCTGACTCGCTGCCGGGTCGAGGTGTGGACAGTTGAAATGCAAGTGCAAAGGCGCCCACTAACATATCCCATTCTCGGGCCTCATGGATGCCCTTCCGTATGCGGCTCGTCCACAAGTTCTGCAGCACTCCCGGTGAAAGATGGTTCATCCGGACTGGCCTCGTGGATGTAATCTCGTGTGCGATGTTGAGCAACATATCCCATGCTTGAGGGACGTCCGGTACGGGTCCCATCATTCCCATGCTGTCGACTGGAAGATGTCGATGCCGTAGTTGAGGCAATGGAGAAATTACGATCCCGCGATGGTGAACTGGTGGCACTAAAGGGCAGTCGACCAGTACCTGGAGACGAAGGGTGAAGTTGATTCGATTGGTACTGAGACTCGGTAGAGATGGCTTTGGTCACTAGCGGCAGAGATTTGGTCTCATCATCTGGTGCCAGTGAGTGTGAGTCGTCCTTCGTGGTGTGGGGGGTTACAGGGCCAACTGAAGGCGCATGCGAGCTATGTTGCGAACCCATACGACTGGGCAGCTCGATAGCCCCGCCTGATTCGACATGAGGTAAACTGAGCAATGCCTCGCCGGATCTGTCGTTATCCTCGCCGTCCGTATCGTCATAGGGACGTTCGATTTCGGATTCTTGATGGCTATGTCGTGCAGCAGCCTGTTCGTCAGGCTCGTCGTGATATGGTTCGTGTAGATCATCCCCTTCGGGCATCAGGCCAGGAGGGGGTGCCCTGGCACTGCGGACGACTTCGAATCCCTTGCCCTTTTCTTTGGTCTTGCCTTGGAATAAGCCACGGAAGAATCCAGTGGCAGATGATACCGGTCCAGTAGGGTCTGCCGGACCGGTCTTCAACTTACGTGTGCCACTTTGCGACAGCGGTGGGCCACGAACGCGGTAGTAGAAATCCACTTCGCGAACAGCATAATCTTTACGGGATTGTCGAGGGTCGTCTAGATCAAGGTCGTCTTTGGGAGCGGGAAGGTACGCTGGTATAGGTGTGCCTCGCCCGGACATGGGACCTTCAATGATATCATCGTCGCCATCGTCATAGCTGCCTGCCCGTTGTCGGCCACCAGATCTGCCTTTTTCTCCGCCGCTCATGTCTACCCTTTTATTCCGCGGCCTGGGGGGTCGATAGTATGGATCATGTGGTTGCATGGAGAACAGCGGGCCGCTTTTCGGTGAATTGCTTCCAGTGGTTTGATAACCTGCACCTTGGAAGGTAGGATTGCTGCCAGGTGTGGTGGGGGTAAACAAACCACTGCTATTAGCACGACTGTGCGTGCCTCCATGGGCACTACTCGACTCGTAGAAGGCACTGGCCCTGCCCTCACTCGCACCAGCCCGATTGAGGAGCATTGCCGAACTGCCCGAAAGACTTCTCGGTCGGGATCCGTCAAACTGTGAAGATAGCCGTTCATCGGTGTGTGCTAGCATTGCAGCTTCGGAGCCCATGCTCTGGCGTGTTCCAACGCTTGCTCTTGGCATACGGCGTGAAAGCTGCCGCATACCGAATACCTAGGGATTCTGTCAGCGTTCCAGTTCGCGCGTCACTCTACTGTACGAGATATCATGTAACTATACATACCTTGACAAGACCACCACGCGTCACACCACCTTCGTTGCCACCAGCACCAGCAAGCCGTGCTATAACCTCGATCAAGGTCTGCAAGGCGTTCAAGAAAAATCCAAAGACGAGAACAATAGCGTGCAAGAAAAGAATGACGTAACCTATCCAACCTCGGGCAGATTGAGATACCCCGAGGGACGGGACGAAGGCGACGCTGAGTAGAATTGTGAGAAATCGAATGACGGAAAAACATGCATGGTAGAGGTTCATAGAGGTAGGCGAAGAAAAAGGGCGGAAAGCAACGATAGTCAAGATTGAGACAACTTCACAGATCGCTAGAAGGACTATTTGGGCTATCCCTGACGGTTGAAGCGCACCGATGGCTACACCACGAGCAAACGACAAGAAGAGAGACACTACAGTAAACGCAGCAGCATCGTCGCAGAAAGTGTTGTACAGCGGGCCATACAACAGCACAGTTGACAGATCGTCGAAAAGGTAAGACTTGGGACGAGTGGACGCTATCAACCGAATGACCCAGAGAGCGAAGGCTACCATGATAATGATGACCACAACGGCTAGAACCACACAGTATGCTGAAGATTGACCGGCAATGACCAATTGAAAGAACGACAACGAAATAAGGGGCAGAAACAGGTAATTGCAGACAATCCGAATAACATTGCCTATAGTAAACGGCATGTTTTTGGCCCGCAGGTCTTCTTCCGGAATATTAGCGATCTCACGGTGGAGCCAGCGAAACGCAAAGGCAAGTTGGATGAGAAGCGTCACTGCAACTACGATTGCAAGTAACCATACCATCATTCCCGGCCAGATGTCACGTGGTGACTCCATTCCCACATATTGTTGCAGCAAGTCCAACCCATAAGTCCCGTTCACTGTGTATACTCCATCATGGACGGGATTCCGCTCATGGCCAGGACTCAAAAAGCTCTGATTAAACATGAGGGTAGACCAAGCAACTTGACTAACGGCCGGCTGATAATACCCGGGATAATTCAGTGACAACGCGCCAGTCAATACCGCGAATTGAATATACTGCAGACAGTCTCCAAATCCCGGCGTTACCAGGCGAAGCACATCATCATCGCGACCGTAATTGCTCGTCCAGTGGAAAGGATCAGTTGTTCCCCAGGGGCTGTAGATTGCAGCGGTT
This sequence comes from Aspergillus avenaceus, assembly GCA_009193465.1. Lineage (NCBI taxonomy): Eukaryota > Fungi > Ascomycota > Eurotiomycetes > Eurotiales > Aspergillaceae > Aspergillus > Aspergillus avenaceus. Next base: position 1,386 of record ML742176.1, on the reverse strand, counting down.
ATGGTCGCGAACCCTACAAGAATCAAAATGACAAGAGGCACAAATGCCAAAGCACTTTTCAAAGCCGACCCAAAATCCGGTGTAATGTCAACCGATACACACCCCAGTTCCGTAGCCGCCGTGTCGCCGGACTTTATTAACAGGGTTGACGACAAGGTCGAAAAGTGGTACGATGAGAGCATGTCATGTTGAACAGAAAAGGCGCGCAAGGTGGTCAGATCGCTCCTATATTGATGTACAACATTCAGTTAGCCGAAGTGTGCAGTTATAGACACTAAAGAAACCTATGGACTCACGCATTGGCGTTGAAGACGGGGCCCAACGGGCAGTCTCCCTGGGTGAGAGAGTTACAGAATCTTGCTGCTCCGCTATACGGAGAGAAGCTTACTACATCAACTGACGTTATGAGAGTGCTATATTTGTTGTTCCCCGTATCCAGGTCCACGATCTTCCCAACTGTCGCATTAGAGTCTGTCCACTGGGGATCGCTTGGCGAGGGATAGGTCTTCGATTGATCGGCGGTCCCAGACACATTGCCGTATACCGTGATATTCAAATTATGCAGAGGATTCTTCATGTCAAACACCACAGATACATCAAGCGGAACGAACTGCAGTTTCTTTGGGTCCGATGCGATAGTGGGGGCCGGCAAGCAATTATCGAAATTCAGTCGAGCAGCAGACGCCGGGTTGACCAGAAACGCCAATAACAACATTAACAACCACATAATTTCTCCTCCAGATAACCGTGTACGGTGCCGTCGCGGCTGTCGCCAGTTACTCAACCATCGTCGTGATTCAGGTAAAAAGTGTCGTTCCCGGGGGGTATGGATTGCGCATCGGGGGGTGAATAGCGAAGGGGCCCGTATATCATGCCATCTCGCAGGGTGGTCGACACACATCACGAATGTCTAATATAAGTAGGATGACCTCCTTGGGGAGGTCAGCCCCCTCGTCGATGATTTAATCCACGTTGTCCAACCAAATTTGAAGATGTCTGAAGCTTGGAGTGTCTGCCTAATCAGCGCGGTCAAGCCGCGGCCCTTCTAGATTAACGGAAACGAACAGGACGAGGCCGTAGGGAGGATATTATTCAGGGAGGGTGGCGAGGTGAGAAACCCGACCAAAGGGTTAAAGATAATAGGAGTAAACTACTACTACTCCTCAACCAGCCCCGAAATGGAGATGTAGGGGATGCGGATCATAACTCGCGGAGATGGCGGCGGGGATGGGATTTCTAGGTCCCAAAAAGCGCAGGCGGACGTAAACAGTGAACGGAATACCGGCAGTAAGAAGAAGGAAAAAAGGAAAAAAAGAAAGGCCGATTATTTTTGGTTTCCTTTTTTTTAATTCTTCCTTTTTCTTACTTATTATTATTATTATTATT
>ML742175.1:0-61720 GCA_009193465.1 Aspergillus avenaceus | reverse complement strand
TTTTTTTTTTTTTTTTTTTTTTTTTTTTTTTTTTTTTTTTTTTTTTTTCAATTAAGTGTACAGAGATATGGTCACACGGAAGTAGACACGTCCGATCAGGCAAAAAGGCAAAAATACCAAGAAAACGTGTGAAATGCCGATCTGGGGGAGATTTCTTGGGTCCAAAGCTTTTCTTTGCTTTTTTACTTTACTGTCCGGTTGATTCTCGCAAAAATGCCCGGCTATCTCGGATATACTCCAGGTTTTATTTATTTATTTATTATTTTTTTTTTCTTATTTTTCATGTTCATATTTTGTATGCACATTGATGTTGTATATTGTATGTATTTGCTACGGTCTACGGCACTTTTCAACGTTAACTTTACCCGAAGAATAGCCCTAGGTTTATCTACTCTTATTCTTATTTTTATTTTTATTTCGTTAATTAAATAACCAAATCAGTCTAAACTGGCGAATGAAGGTTTCCATGATTCAACGAAACTTCGGTCACGGTCCGAAAGTGGACCAGAAGCAAAGACAAAAAAAATCACGAAGCCCATGACGGTACCAGATGGAGTCTTCCAAACACGGCACACCGGTCCCATTGGTCTACTACTCTTTCCCCCCCTTGGAATAACTCTGACTCTGTATCAGTTCCGGTGAAGCATAATACTTTTAAGTAAATCTTTACTAAGATGCGGGGTCTCCACGCAGATTCTGTTCGGGGTCAGTTGATTGTGGGCAAATCTGGTAGAAGAAGGTTATAAAGGTACCGGAGAGAGCCAACTTTTTTTTCTCTCTTTCTCTTCTCACGAACTTGGAATCCTTCTTTGACACACATCCCTCCCTCCCCCTTACCTTTCCTCTTTTCCAGTTTCAGCATCCCTACATAAGATGTTCCGAGGCAAGGCTCTGCGCTTGGCGCAGGTGTTTCTCATTGTCGTACCTGCTTTTATTCTCTTTGGTTACAACCAAGCAGGTGTCGGTCCTCTGGCGACCCTGCAGAGTTGGGTTCACACCTTCCCTGACATTGACACGGTCAACACCGAAGGGGCTGTCAAGTCTCACAATTCCACCAGCAAGGGTGCCGTGATTGCCTCGTTCCAGCTCGGAGCCCTGTTTGGCGCCCTGTCCACCTCATATGTCGGTGATTGGCTCGGTCGTCGGAAGACGGTGTTTATCGGCGCTATCCTCTCCATCATTGGTCAAGTGCTGCAGACGGCTTCCTTTAACCTGATCCAGTTCACCATTGGTCGAATCATCCTCGGTTTCGGCATCGGCCAGTTCTCTGCTGCCGTTCCCGTCTGGCAGTCCGAGTGCACCTCGGCCAAGCACCGTGGTCAGCACGTCATCGTCGACGGCATCTGCATCTGTCTGGGTTACACGCTCTGCAACTGGATCGACTTTGGCCTCAGCAAGGTCTCCGGCGACCTGCAGTGGCGCATTCCCCTGGCTATCTCGTTCTTCTTCGAGGTCGTCATCTTCTTCGGCGTCTTCTTCCTCCCCGAATCCCCCCGCTGGCTCGTCCGCGTCAACCGCATCGAAGAAGCCACCGCCAGCTTGGCCGCATACAAAGGCATCCCCGAGGACGATGAGTCCGTGCGGGTCGAAATCGCCGGCATCGAGACCTCTCTCGAGATCAGCGCCGGCAGCGGCGGCAGCCTGAAGGAGATGTTCAGCAGCAAGGACGAAGAGCGTCTGCTGTACCGGTTCTGCCTCTGCATGGCGCTCCAATTCTTCCAGCAGATGTGCGGCGGCAACCTCATCTCCGTTTACGTGTCCACCATCTTCGAAGAAAACCTACACATGGACTCGGACCTAGCCCGCATCCTCTCCTCCTGCGCCATGACCTGGAAGTTCCTCTGCAGCTTCATCGCCTTCATCGCCATCGACCGTCTCGGCCGCCGCGCCATCTTCATGATCTCCGGCGCAGGCATGTCCATCTGCATGGTCGTGCTCGCCATCACCAACAGCTTCGGCGACAACTACCACGCCTCCATCGTCTCCGCGCTCTTCATCTTCCTCTTCAACTCCTTCTACCCCTTCGGCTTCCTCGGCGGCAACTTCCTCTACTGCACAGAGGTCGCGCCCGTCCGCCTCCGTGTCGCCATGTCCTCCATCTCCACGGCAAACCACTGGCTCTGGAACTTCGTCGTCGTCATGATCACCCCGGTCGCCCTCGACACAATCGGCTACCAGTACTACATCATGTACGCCGTCATCTCCGGCGTCATCCCCTTCGCCGTCTACTTCTTCTACCCGGAGACCATGAACCGGAACCTGGAAGCCATCAACCACGTCTTCCGCGACGCGCCCTCAGCCTGGCAGATCGTCTCCATGGCCAAGCACCTGCCCCAGGGCGAAGCCGCCGAGGTCGACGCGTACACGCGTACCGTCGAAAAGGCCCACGTGGAACAAAAGGAGAACGTTTAGTTACTCCCTCTTTATTTGTTCCCTGCATATATGATTTAGTATAGTATATAGTATATAGTAACGATGACATGACATACCTATTCACATATTATCCTTATCTACATTCGTATTCTAAATCCAGAAATTGACGCCTAAACACCAAGAACCCCCAAGAATAAGGATAAGAATATGAATCAAGACATATCCCCGTATAAGTGTTTAGTAGTGAAGTTCGCAATGTGTGGATGTAGTGTTTGGATGTCTGGGTTTTGGTGAATGTGCCGTGGAAGTGGGTTTTTGATTTGGAGGGGATTGAAATTGATTTTGTTGTTGGTGGGTCTTTCGATTGGATTTGCTTGTACTAGTATGCATAGACATTTAGAGGAAAAATATGTATTTTTATATTCATTTCTTTCTTTCTTTCTTTCTTTCTTCAATGAGAATTATACAGTGGAAGTTATAGAGATAAAGATAGATGTCAGATATCTTATACACAGGTAACTAGGGTTACAATGTTACAATGACCCCTTGACAGCCCGGATTGGCCAATCCAATCCAATCAATCACCGCAACAATAACCATGAAAACAGATTGGGGAAAGGCTAATTCCTCCTCTTCGCAGCGCCATCATTGAGCACCTTCAAATGGTCCCAGGCAGCACTATCCTCGCCCAAACTCCAAACAAAGACGCCACCCAGCCCCTCGGCATCAACGATATCCTTGAACTTCCTCTCCATGAACGTGGGCGTATCCCAGGTCCAGAAATAGTGCGTGGCAGGGTCATAAGCATACTGCCCCCCGGCGACATCATCCGCCTTCGCCGCGCCCTTAGCAGTCTCCCACGACTTCAAGACCTCCGGCTTAGCGAACGGCTCCTTCTCAAACGTAACAGCCCCCGACCTTTCCGTATCCGCCCCCGTAGCCGGATCCTCAAGCACAGCAACAGGACAGCCGAGCGGCTTGGCCTCGGTACAATTCGGCTGGGTCTCGAAGAACTTCGCGTAGAACGCGAAGCCAAGGTTGATCTTCTTCCCGTCGAGCCCGAGCTCCTTGTACCGCTTGACGACCTCCAGACTGCCCTGCACGCTGCTGTGGTGCGCCGTCACGGCGTCGCGCCTGTTCATGAGATCGTAGCTCATGATGTTGACGTGGTCGACGCTCTCCCAGATCTTGCCGCTTTGCTCTTTCGTGTAGGCTATCATGTCGGGCTTGCGGCCGGGGACGGCGATAGACAGGACCTTGTCTTTGGGGAGGGCCTCGCGCACGGCTTGCAGGAGGAGCGGGTAGGTTTCTATCTCGCCTTTCTTCTGCTCGTTCGGGATCTTCTTGTAGTCGTCGCCGTTTCCGCCGGGGTATTCCCAGTCGATGTCTGTTTTGTTAGCTTCAACTCAAACCATTCATCCGCTTTACATAACAAACAACATCAAACATTCACAACATCAAACACAAAAAAAAAAAAAAAAAAAAAAAAAAAAAAAAAAAAAAGGAAAACGAACCAACACCATCAAACCCAAAATGGTCCACATAAGCAGCTACATTTTTGGCATACTGCTTCCGCGACGCCTCGTCCTTCGCGCCGTCGCTGAGGCCGTTCGTATCGCCCCACCCGCCGATGGCGATCATGATCTTCGAGCTGGGGTACTTGGAGCGGAGCTCCTGGGAGGTGGTGAAGGGCTTGGTTTTGTTGAGCTCGGGCTCATTGAAAAAGGTTGATTTGGCGAAGGCGACGACGAGGTGGCTTAGGGCGCTTGCCGACGAGGCTTCGGGGAGGGTTTTGCTGTGCCATCTTCTTTAATTAATATATTTTATATTATGTATTCATGTGTATATTCATGTGTATATTCATGTATATATATATAAGAGAGATGGAAATGTATAAGGTAGGGGATAGGTAGTAAACATACTCATCAACATAACCAATAAAGTGGAAACCAGCCACAGCATTGACAACGGACAAAATCTGCAAGAGCTTCATGATTTCTTTCTTTCTAGTAGTCTACCGGAGACTTTCAATTTTCTTATTTCTGAATACAAAATATGTAAGGGTCCAACAGGACACACAGCCCTTATATACCCATCCAACAAGCGCCTTCACAGAATGCATATGCAGGTCCTGGGGCGCAGCCGAACATTTCCCCATCTGAGACAAAACCAAACCTAATAGCCATTGAATGGGAGGTTTTCATTCGCCGTTCCGTCTATAATGCGTCCGGTGTAATGCGTCTAGTGGAAAAAAAAAAAAAAAAAAAAAAAAAAGAAACTTAATCCTATTGTATGGGGGTCTTTCATTTGGTGGGTTTTGACCAGTAAAGAAGCGTCTTGGGAAGGCGTCAATGTTCGTTGTTGAATGACTTAGGTTTGTGACATGCCAGGGCTGAATTCCTGCATTCCAATCAGGGGCCGTGACAAAGAGGGATCCGGGGCATGATGCGACAATCAATGCGGTTTCAGCCCGGTTGGCAAGGGTTTTTGTGTGGTACGGGGGAAATATAAGGAGTTTGTTATTATTTACTCCGTTATATGTTATGTTATACTGTTACTGTTCTGGTAATAATTTGTGTAATTATATATGTATTGAATGGTTATTCCCACCGTCGAATGATCGGCCGGGCTGGATCCCATGGCCCCGTCACTACATTCTTGTATTTTTGTAAACTGATCAGCCACCAGCTGCATCCCCCCATCGCTAATGCGGTCAGAATGCTGCCCAAAATAGACCCCACGACGGCGGCTGTAAGTCCGCCCCGTAGTGTCGTGCCGACTGCGCCCCCGGCGGCCATCACCAGCGCCAACGTAAGCAGGACGTGACCGGTCCAGGAGATGTGGCGCAGCTGGCGCCGGAATATGGGGAAGAGGCCGAACACCTCCATGGAGAACAGCATGAGACTGAAGACGTGCGTGGTGGACGGGAGACGGGACGCGAGCACGGTCGAGGCCATTACGGCGGCGTTGGTGGATAAAGAGGCCGGAAATTTGGTGGCGCCTGCGCCCTCGCCGCTCCCGTAATCAAAGGAGAAAATGTTGGTGATCAGCAGCCAGCAGCTCATTGCCCAGATGGAGTCGCTGGCCGTAGACTTTGTGAGCGATTTTAGGATGGGACTGAGTCCGAGCAACGCGCAGTAGATTAGAAACGCGGACTTCACCGTAGAGAGTCGCTGGCGGTTACGCGCCGATAGTCGAGACGCCACGGGCGCGTCAAACGGCAAGTACTGGATGTTGGGCATATGTGCGTGCCCTGGGGATGCCACGTCCTGGGAGGATTCGCCGAGGCTCGCGCTGTGCCGTCGACCCGTCTCGGTCTCAGAGTGAGACATCGTCAACCCAAGTCCGTGGACCTGGGCATCCTTCTGGTCGGCCCGCGTGGCAGAAGGATTGACGGAGCTCGTCATCGAACTGGAGCTGGAGCTGTCATCGCCCTCCGGTGCACGCTCCGCCACGTTGCTTTCCCCGTGTTTTCTAAAAACCCACGCATCCCAGAGTATCCAGCCCATGGCCGTGCCGACACTGCTCCAGCACACTACCGACACCGGGCTTAGCCGTCCCTGCACAATACCAATAAAACAGCAGACGAAGATCACGACCGAGCACACATGCTGCACAATCACCGTCGAGTCGGCGACCAGAGGCCAGAAGTCGTAGGGCCGTACGCGAGGGTTCCGCTGGAGGTGATCGAGGAAGGTTTCGGTATCGGTATAGTTATCCGGATCTAGCCTGTCAACACTTTATTATTCCTATTGTAAACAGAATCGTAATCAACACTCACACGACTGCTTCACCCAGAGGAGCTTCTTCCACGCGCCCTTTCGTTTCCGTCGTCTGCTCGTCCCTCGTAGTTTGGGCGCCGGGACAGGCGGCGGTCGCAACGCTGCGACCGGCGCTGCGCCGCTGTTTCCGCTCAACCCTCGAATAGACTCATCGTAGCCTGCCGGTGCGGTCCGCGTCCTCAGGAGGGCCGGGGAGTAGTATGCATCCTCAGGGGCCAGCCGATTCGGATCGGGGAGGGCCCGCTGCTGTCCCGAAGGCTTTCCGACCGTTCGATTAGGATGGGTCTCGACAGGGACTGGGGGAGGAACCGGAGGGGGCGACTCGGACAGAGAAGGCATCGAGTGCAGGACTCATGCTTGGCGCATAGCGACAATGGAGACGTGAAGACGATGGGAGAGATCTCTTGAAGCTTGACCCGCTTGCGTGTGCTTAGTCATCTTCATACACATGTGATAACTAACTATACTATACTCTATACTATACTCGATACTGTACTATATACTGTACTATATACTATATACTACAACTAGGTTGATTAATGAGTAGAAGATTATATTATATCCACATTCAATCTTGAATCCGGAACACCGTTACAACCAGCGCTTGCTAAGCACCTATGCAAACCGTATATACAAGCACTGAAACAATAAAATGCACGCTTGAACGATCAAAGGGCCTGAACATGGCCTACATCAACAATCACTGTATCGCCGTCTTTAACGCCGACAGCCTGCTCGACGAGCAGATTGAACTCGCCCTCGCTGCCCTCGAAGACATACTGCTGGGCCCGCTGAGACGCGATCTGACAGGATAAGATCTTCACGTCGAGGTTCTTATCGAACAGCTGGAAGAACTGCCTCGCCTTATCAAACAAGTCTTTGCCAGACTTGCACTCCTCCAACGGAAAACAGCGTATCGCCGCCGTCTTATACGACACAAGCTTGAAGACCACTTTCGGAGCCTTCCCAGCAGGCGCACTGGGCTCCTCGATCCGCCGCCGCTTAACAACAGGCGAAGGCAAGGGCTCCTCCTCCTCCTCTTCCTCCTCGGACGTAGACTCCTCCCCAGACTCTTCCTCCGACGACTCCTCCTCGCCCTCCTCCTGCACCTCCGCAGGTGGAGCCGGCGGCTCCTGCGCCGCAGCATGCATCCTCCTCAACCGCGCCGACTGCGGCACAGGCTGCTCCGTCTCCGTCTGCGCCGCGGCCCCTTTCCTCCGCTTAACAAGCGTATCCAGCGCAGTCCACGCCTCAGGCTGATATGAGTCCCGGTCATCCCCCTTAGCGGACTTCCTAACCGCACAGCAAGCGCCCTCAAACCCGGCCCCAACACCCCTCCACGCAACCAAATAGATCCCATACTGGGTCCCGAACGAGAAATACGACGAAACCAACTTCTCCGGGCCCTCCGCCGGCCTCAAAACAAGCACATGATACCTCGCGGGCTTCTGAACCTCAAACAACGACAACCCCAACAGATTGCCCTGACGATCAAACGTCCTCCACCGCGTATTCGGCGTCTTCTGCACCTTACACGGCGGGGCCTTCCCCCCGTTCCCAGGCTTGCGATGCCATTCCTCCAGAATCGCCTCCAGATGCGCAGGGAGCGGCTCAATGGGCCCGTAGACCGGTTTCGGGTTGCAAACGAGTAATCTCGGCGGCAGTAAATCCGGCGAAGGAATCGGCTTACGCTCTTCTTCCGAACTATCAGTCATAAGCGACGACGACGATCGTGACCTTTTCTCTCATCAATTAAATCCATGTCAAACAAACAAACCAAACCAAAATAAATTGAGTAAAATAAACCTCATAAAACAACAACCAAGAATGGAAAGCTAACTCACCCTCCCCTCTGAACTTCCTGTGTACTTGTATTCGTCGTATTCGTAACTGTATTCATCTTGCACCGTTTGTTTGATTTGGTTTGCGTTTCCTGTGTTTGATTTGCGTATGTGTTTATGGTTGTAAAATTCAAGAAACGAGTGCGTCATAAATCATACAAAGCAGTACAAACATAACACAGAAGTAGTACACAAAGTAACTGGAAGTTAACATTGCCTGCCCACTTCCTTCGGCCAAAAAAAGTGGAGTAATTTGCCAACCTTAGCTGGACGAAGTTTCGTTTCGCGTCGCGTATCGGTCAACAACTGATTAGATAAGGGGGGTTTTTTTCTGGGGTGTTGGGGGTTTCCGATTGGTGGGGTTTGGTTCTTTCTTGGTTCTCCACTTGTTTTGCTTTGGGGTTTTAGATTTTTGTCTTTCCCCGGTTCTTTTTATTATTGTTTTCTATACTGGATTTAATATGAATGTAATTGGGGTTTTCGTTGTGTACTTATTACTCTGTATGATGAGGTTGTTGTATTACGTACAATACATTACAGATGGTTGCAGTTATGCTGTGATCCCGATTGTTATACCAGTTGCATTGTTACACTATTGAATGCACATTCATGTTCCCAAGACAATGTCAAGTATAGAATTGTACAAACCCGAGACAAGGAAAGGTGAAAGATGGTCAAAGAGGTGAAATGTGATAATGTTATTATACAGGCAACAAGGCAAATGTCTTCACTGACATTGTCCATGTTCCGAGATGATTGTAAATGTATATTCTTTTGTCTAGATGAAACCAAAGAAAGCGGGTATCAGAAGCCCAAAGAAAGAATGAGGGGCAGATCAACCGAACAAAACTAATAAGAAATAATAATATGCAGCGGGAATTCCAGAAACGTCAAACCTAGCTTTGCTGGCTGGGATTCTTTGACTCCGGTATGGTAGTGCCGTCAAGACTGTTCCTGCGGCCCCAATTGGCCGGCTGTCTGCGTAGGAAGGCGCCGACGGCACCGATGTAGCCTTCGTGACGCAAGAAATAGGCTTGTTTCTCGCCCTTGGACCAAAAGCGAATGGCGTAGGAGAGCGTGTTCATGGTTTGCCGGTGGCCGCGGATGAAGGATCCGCCGAAGTAGATGTGCTTCACTTGGTGCTTCTCCGACTGCAGGTATGCGATCTGCCCGATGTTATTACTGCAGAGCATTAGTTCACTGTACTTTGGAAAAGACGGGATTTCCAGGCTTACCTAATCGCATAGAGTAGGCTACGGCTCATATCTTCGGGGTTGAATTTCACTTCTCCGTCTTCTCCGTTCGTCGGTTCGGTTCCATCCTCTTCGCCGTCCTCCTCGTTGACGGTGTTCTTCAACCGGAACACCTTTCCAAACGTGCTGGCGATGGCAGTGCTCTTCAGCCCGATCTTGTTGTAGTCCATGCCGTAAATATCGCCCACCAGCATGTCAACACCGCTGTTGTCGCCGTTGTCCGCCATCGCGAGCATGTCGTCGAAGGTCCGGGCGCCGGTCAAGAGTGACATAATGCCCCAGAAGGTCCCACCGCCCAAATGCGTACCCCCCACACGCTGATATTGCCTGGGTCCGGAGACTTTGATCATGGAGACACCGGAGCCGATGTTGACTAAGAGATACGGGTAAACATCCGGTCGGGCCTCGGCAAATTGCATGGGGTCGGTTTCGCTGTAGGTGAACACTTCATTCGGAATCTCGGTAATGAAAAAGTCAAGGCCTGCGGGAATGGTTTGTCAATTGCCTGTATGCGATGGGAAACATGTAGACCGAGGTGGTAGATAGGCATACCGGTTATGAGGCATTCCATCTCATCTTCCCGTATGATGTTCACTTTCAGACTGTTCTTGAGCTTGTCGTAGTATTTGTAGGCACCTCCACCGGTAGCCATAACACATAGTTCATCGTGTGAGCTGCCGTGGGCTTTTTTGTATTCTTCCTTTAATTCTTTGATAAATTCGATACAGAGGTCTATACGGTGTGTCTCGAAGTTGATGAAATTCAATCGGCCGCCATTGTCCGAGGAGTCCAGCTCTCGTGTAAAGTAAATCAATTTCGCAAGGGAACCGCCAATCTATATAGAGAGCATTAGACAAAGGTTAGTGTCATAGGATAGTGGGCGTGTGCGATCGCAAGCTGTGATTTTAATTGCGGGGGAGTAATAATTATGCGGGGAACGCATTGTAGGAGAGAGAAAAAAAAAAAAAAAAAAAAAAAAAAGACTCACGTCGACAGCAACATGGCTCACCACACCGGTATGATGAGGTAGACGGATATCGTGACCTTCATAGTGAACACCGTCCAATCTGACAGGACTCTTAGATCGCGGATCTTCGTCGACAATAAATGCGCCCTTGACATTGATTTTCACGGCGCCAGGATTGGTGATCGCTTTTTCCAATCGAGTGGCGCGTGAAGTCGGGGTATGATTTGTGGTCGCCATTATGTGTCAATTGAGGATGAGGAATAAGGGGAGAATAGGGGACAGGCAAATAATAATAAGCAAGTCACATTGAGGGCCGAGGATTGGCAACGCCGATGGTTGACATCTTCGGAGTAATGGGATGCCGTGCTGTTCCCTACGGCGTATATCTCCTTCTGCCCGCCTTCTCTGTTGAGATCTCGGTGGAGAAAGACGCTAGTTATTTTTTTTTTCTTTAATTCACTGTGTTAAATGTTTAACCCGGAGTAGGAATGGGCATATGATTTCTTTTTGTCTTCTAGTGTATTTTCATGTAACCTATCTAGTAAGGGGGGTGCATTTGTTCTGAAGAGGAATCTGAATGACGTTGCAGACTCATTTTTTGGCCACCGCCGATGTTGTCCTGAGGCATTCACATCACATGCTTATTTTAGAAACAGTTGGTTGGAATCTCTTTATTTTATTCTATAGTGTTTTATTTATTTTGTAATTTTATAATTTTATTACTATTCATTTATTTTAGTGGCAATTGAATGGTTACTCGAGCAGTTCCAGTACCAATCTCTTTCAGAAGACACTACTATTAGTAGTACCCGCTATATGTACTTAGTATTGCCAGAAGCTGAACGTACAGTGTCGGGTTTATCGGGGATTTGCTTGTTAACAGTTTGAAATGCAACATAGAATGACAGATCTATCTGATATACAATGAGAATATGCTTAAAGCAGTCTATTTATAGCAGACGCACCTTCAGACTCACTGATGATCAAATGTCACAAGCCCAATCATTTGATAGAGACGGATGAGCACAAATGATAGCTGGAATACCTTCAAATTGTTTTGTTGGATGTCAAACGAGATAACTGTACCGAATCCAAAGAGAATATTCTAATCATCAAAATAAAAACCAAATTATCAAGAGCAACATAGCCAGCTTGTATCAAAGAATCTAGAAATGTCGCAAATTGTATCATCCTCTTCAGCTGATGGAGAGCATCTTAAGAATGCTCGAGATGAAGTGTCAACAGAAGCTAAAGAGTCCATGTATTGTCGAGTGCTGGCAACAAAACACCAGGAATTTAACGGTATAAAACATTGTAATGTATGTATATAAATGAATATTCCCGCTTTGTTTGAAACCTCAACACTGTGACCATACCAAAAAAACAGAATCCTGTGATCCCCGTCAGCTGAGACTCACCGTCTATTAAAACCACTTTTCATTTGGTATCTGCTATTCTCCACCTTCATTCACTTTCAACTCTACTCTCAGTCCTACCCCCCAATGGTGATAACTTGAATCTGGTTGGGCTGGGGTACAAGGCAACTACATAGTCAAAGGACCCTCTAGTGTGCCTTGATATTCACTGTTTTAGACGCGTTACTGGCTCCCCCAGGTGATGTGAAGAACGACGCGATCCCCGCGGTGCGTCTCCTGAGCAACCTGTAAAGGTTGTTGTGTCTCTCACTATTCTTGTCTGCTGTATCTGTTGCATCTGCTTCATCTCTTGCTCTCCGATTCTCTTCTATCTTGACTACTCGGTGGTTTTTCCCCTCTGCTACCTTTCCCCAGACTCACATCGACTGGTCATTTACGAGAGAAGTCCTTGCCTCCTGTACCTGGAGGAGATCCTGACGTGTATGTGTTCTCACTTCTCACGCCCGGAGTCATCTCTTCTGACATACAAGCCTTAGCTTTCTTTATCCCGAATCATCGTGCAACCTCGTCATCATGGATAACTTTGACGTATCTAGCATGGGTTCTGCACTCAAGGACATCACTAGTAGTCAGAACACAAAGAGGGCCGAAGCTGCTAGGGAGAAGGGATGGGTCGCACCTGAAAGCTATGACTATGCTAAATACAATGCAGGCCCGCCTCTTCCCAATCCCTCTGAAGAGATTCCCAAAGAGCAGCTTCCTGAATGGGCGGCCAACGCTGCAAAGTATGAATGGAAGGATGAGTATGGTGACGTTGGTCCCGCCAACCCTGACCTCGAGGAGATGCTTTTCAGAAGCGAGTTCATTAACAGAACTGGCCTCAAAATCAGCAAGTAAATTAACAGGGTTCGGCGGAGTGGATGAAACACTAATATATGTAGTCTCCAAAACATTGAGGTGATCGCCGAGAGTCACGAACGTCCGAAGCCAGTCAAGACTGTAAGTCCGGCGCTATGGCCAAGACTGGCTTTTTACTCACTTCGAATGTTAGTTTGACGACGCTGGAATACACCCGATTGTGCGTGAGAATATTCGTCTCTGCCGCTATGACCTCCCCACGCCAATCCAGGCCTATGCCATCCCAGCAGTCCTGACTGGCCATGATCTCATCGCTATTGCGCAGACCGGTAAGTTCTGAAATCATGCTAGCCAGGGTACCGTTGACAAAGGCAGGCTCGGGAAAGACTGCAGCGTTCTTGATCCCTGTGCTCTCACAGCTCATGGGGAAAGCGAAGAAACTAGCTGCTCCTCGCCCTAATCTAGCCGAGGGATACGATCCTACGGTGGATGCTGTTCGTGCTGAGCCGCTGGTGTTGATAGTCGCGCCTACCCGAGAGCTTGCCACTCAATTATTTGACGAAGCGCGTCGTCTTTGCTACAGGTCCATGCTGCGGCCATGTGTCGTCTATGGGGGCGCCCCCACTCGCGACCAGAGAGAGGAGCTGCGCAGAGGCTGTGACATCTTGATCGGTACTCCGGGAAGAATCCTGGACTTCATGGACAAACCTCACATATTGTCCCTCCGTCGTGTGAAGTAAGTTATTTCAGCCGGCACTTACGTGTGACTTACTTTTTCAGGTATACGATCATTGATGAAGCTGATGAGCTCCTTCTTGCGGACTGGGAGTCTGATTTCACCAAGATCATGTCTGGCGGCGGTGAGTGACAGGATGGATATTATATGACCAAAAGTGATACTGACCAACAAAGACATGAATGAAGATGCGGACCATCGCTACATGATGTTCTCAGCCACGTTCAATAGAGATTGCCGCCAGCTGGCACGGAAGTACCTTGCTGAGGACCATGTCCGCGTTCGCATCGGTCGTCCTGGTAGTACTCACATCAATGTGGACCAGAATGTAGGAACTTGTCGAAGCTTGTATGAGTTAACATTAACGAATGGTTCAGATTGTGTACGCCGAGCCGGCCCTAAAGAAGCAATGCCTCTACGACCTGCTTCTGGCAATGCCGCCCTCACGCACCTTGATTTTCGTCAATTCCAAGACGCAAGCCGATTTTCTTGACGATTACCTGTACAATATGGGCCTTCCCAGTACTTCGATCCACGCGGACCGCACTCAGCGTGAGCGTGAAGATGCCTTGTAAGTGTTTTTATTAAAACTTTGATAAGGCAAGACATTTACTGATGACAAAGGCGTGCTTTCCGCACCGCTAAATGCCCTATCATGGTGGCTACAGGCGTTTCAGCCCGTGGTCTTGACATCAAGAACGTTATGCATGTCATCAACTTCGATCTCCCTAGTAAGACCCACGGCGGAATTGTTGAATATGTCCATCGCATTGGTGAGTATCATCCAAGCAGGGTTTCTGCGGTAATTGACGTCTGCAGGGCGTACGGCACGCATCGGAAACGAAGGACTTGCCACCTCATTCTACAATCACGATCGTGACTCGGATCTCGCCCCTGACCTTGTCAGACTTCTCATCGAAAGCAAACAGGCGATTCCTGACTTCCTCGAATCTTATAAACCTGCTGATGGCGAGAAGCTGTTTCAAGATGACACCGATGATGAAGATGAGGAGGGAGAGATCGTTGAAGAGGACAATAGCAAAGGCAATTGGGGTGGAATACCTGAGCCTGTTGACTCCCGAGCCCCAACTGTCGCAGATTACGACTTCTAGCCTACGTGAACATGTTCGGTGATCAGCATTGCTCATTCACTGGGCGAAGTGACCGCCTGACAAAACATGCTCGAAGACGGGTATCGAGTTCAGTTTAATCTCTCTTTGTGCAGTACCGGCTACTGCGACAATTGATATTCAGCTACGAGCTGCAGTGGCAATGCAGGAAGACAGCTTCAACCAACCTCCAGCTTCTCAACTCAGGAGCTCACAGGTGGCCACAGGATCGTCCATTTACCGGGTTGAAAGATCGTGATTGAGGCCTTGCGGGCTTACCAACTACTGGTTAGTTGGAGAGCTGGGAGCAGGGAGGATGGCTGACCGTTTGTTGTATGTTGACCAAGTCATAGCAATTGCCCAGAACTATTTACCATCACAGGTAACCGCGTAGATACTAATCGCTCCTTCCATGAACAAACAACATCCAACTAGAACACTCACCCACCACCAGTAAACCACATACATTCAACCTTCACCCTTCACAAACCCAGTTGACCATTCAACAATGTCCCCATTCATATTCCTCCTAGGCCTCGTCAGCGCCCGAACCCTCCTCCACCTAAGCTTCCTCCAATCCCCCCAAAGCACAGTCCCAATCACGATCGACAGCTTCCCCGACCCGCAAAAGAACGACCTCGGCTTCTGGCACGGGGCCCTCGAGAACCTACCTGTGACCTACAGCCCATCCAGTGTGACACTGTACCCCTCCGACCCGGACCAAATCTACCACACCGAGCTCTCCCCAGCCCAATGCTTCGACCTAACCCCGTTTCAAACCTGGTACCTGCATATAACACTCACCGGCGCACCGCACTTCAGCGTGTCTCTCAATCAAAACAACATCTTCTGCACCCCAAGACGAAACCCCTACCCAGAGACATGGGACAGTCTCGACGCAGCCCGATACAGTATCCGCAACGCCAGTGGCACAGAAATCTACATGCCCCTCTCGCATTTCCACATCGACCTGTCCCGCGTCGTATCCGTCTCTCTGGGGGGATTCTACCAGCCCTACACCCCGGTCAAAGTCAGCAAGATCGAGCTGGTACCGACACCGCCGGGGAATTTCCCCATACCCCCGAAATTGCGCAACGGGGTGCTGAGACTCGCGTGTACGCGGCCGGGGTCATTTGCATTCGGGATCGATGACGGGCTGCCATGGTTAGCGAGGGAGGTCATGGAGATACTGGAGAGTGAGGGCGTGCTGGCTACGTTTTTTGTAGTGGGCAGGGGACTGAGGGATAGGAGGACGGGGTTCGGGGAGTTTTATCGGAAGATGATTGCCAGGGGGCATCAGATTGCTTTGCATTCTGATTTGCATCGGAAGTTGTTCACCTTCCATTTAAGATATGGTCCTGAGCTAACTACTCTAGAATGGAAGCTTTGGAAGATAAGGATATAGATGACGATATTCGGAGCAATATAGCTACCTTTCAATCCATCCTCAGTATCAAATGTATCCCTCCCAGCCCCCTTTCTGCTTTCTATACATATATAAAACTGACAAAGATGTATGTAGCAAAATATTTCCGTCCTCCATACGGCACAATCGGCGCTCGCACCCGCCAACACCTTGCGAAGCACATCACAGACCCCCAAATCATCAACTGGAGCGTCGACATCGAAGACTGGATGTGGGCTGACTCGGAGACACCAGAGCGCCAGCTAGACGCCTTCTACCGGGATGTAGAGAGAGGAGGGAACCTGGCTGTCATGCATTATTTGAGTCCGTCCACGGTAGGGTATTTCAGGGAGATTATCAAGTTCGTCAAGGCGAGGAATTTGACCATTATGAGAATTGACCAGTGTTTGGAGGATAGGGATGCTCCTCTTTTCAGTCTTTAGCTTTCTTTAGTCTCTTTGATTGTTTCCTTGGTTGTTTAGTTTGTGAGTGATATTGTAAAAGGGAATGCCTGAGTCGCTATTCATTATGTTATTGAACTGGACCATAACTCCTGAAATGCACCGCCAGTAACGAATAGAATAGAAAGTAAACATGAAGTATGGACATGTAGAAAGAAAAGAAAGGAGAAAAAAGAAGTAAAGTCTATAGTAAATCCATAGAAAAACTCCAACCCAGAATCTCGCTCAAACAATATTTTCGAAACAAATAAAATGTCCCTGAAGGAAACACAGAAAGAAACTACCATAAGGTAGAATAAAGACGACAGGTAGAAAGAAAGGGGATAAGTAAGAAAAAAAAAAAGAAATAGAAAACGAGGTTAAGCACCCCACTCCACATTCTTACAAACAGGAGCATTCCCAACCATTTCTTCGACCTTCTTCATCACCCAGCCAGATCTGATATCCGAAGCAGCGGACGAACCCAACCTGGGAGATTTACCGGTATAGCATTTTCCGGCTCGGAAGGCGAATTGGGCGCAATCTGGCCTTTCACGGCAGAGCGATTGGCATTCGTGGAAGGTGGGGATTTCGGGGTGTTCTTCGTCGGAGAGATTGTCCCATGCGTCTCTTATTGGGGAGAGGTCGGGGTAGATTATTTCTTTGAAGACGTCGCTGTGTAGGAGGAGGGTTTTCTTTTTCTATTTTTTTTTTATATGGTTAGTTATGTTTGATTTAGTTGTGGGGGATGAAAGGGGGGGCACCTCTTGGTATCGGCGGGTTTCGAAGTTATGGAGGTCTTGGATGTCTCTTGCGCTGAGGTGGTGGAATGCGACGGCGGGATAGCACCAGGGTTGGCGGTAGAAGGCTGTGGTGAATTCATCGAGTTCACCGATGTTGGTGTTTTGGAGGATGGGCCAGGAGAAATGCAAGGGGACGCCTTCGTCTGCGAGGACTTTGCCGAGGACGCAGTCGCCGGCCCAGTGGGCGTCGGTGTACTCGTTCAGCTCGACGTTGCGGTCGGTGTAGGCTTTGGAGACGCGCTGCATGGCCGGGTTGGAGACGGCGAAGCCGGAGCCGCCGTGCGCGAAGATGACGTCTGCGATCTGGGTCTCCGTGCCGATGTACCAGGGTTTAGAGGCGTCGAAGTGCGACAGCCACTGGATCAGGGTGCCCCAGGAGTAGTACGTGTCGGCTTCCATGAAGACGTACCATTTTGCGTCGCCCTTGTAGCGGAGGGTTTCCTGGACCATGGGCAGGAACTTCCACTTGTCGAGCTTCCAGCCGGGATTGTTGGGTTTGCCGATGGCGGAGTTGGCCTCGTCGGCGAAATCACCAGTCGCGAGACCTGCTCGGCCCTGCTGGAGGAGACGGTTGTAGAGGTCGAAGTCGGGCACTTGGTTTTTCACGTCGGGGTCCATGTTCTTGAAGGCATCGTGGACCTGGATGCCGTTGATGTCCTCTTCGAAGTCGGAGAAGATCACGTAGTTGGGGACGCAGCGGAGGGTAGTCTGGAAGTGGACCGGAACTTTGTCCAACGCCTCGGTGACACCGGTTTTCAGCACCACGAGTATATCCTCCATGCCCGGGAGGGGTGGGCACTCGGGGAGACGGCGGTCCTGGACGGTGGTCGCGGGCCGGTCATCGTGGTAGTCCGACCGGAGATTGTAGAAGTGGTAGACGAGGAAGAGACAGAAGACGGCGGTGATGGCGGCAATGCGACGAAAGCGACGGGGAGGAAGCATCCTAGCTTAGCGGAGAGCTCGTAGGAAGCTCGAAATAGCCTCCGCACTGAGCAATTGACGAGTCAAAAGAGCAATATGGTTACCGGTCCTCCAAGATTGTAAAGGGGAATCAACCATTTTTTGTTGTTCCGTGTTCCTGTCGGTTGGATTTTAATCGTTTGTCTGCGATGGGGAATCCGCGGAATAAGGAATGTTCACCCGCAGAATGAGGGAAAAAGTAGAGAATCAGGGAGAGAAAAAGATTTAGAAAGGGAGCGAAGGGAATTAAAGAAAAATAAGAAAAAAAAAAGGACACAGAACAAGTCCTGACGATCGACAAGAAAAACTCCAGTTCAAAGCACGTTTTTCTTAAGCGTCAAAGACAAGATGGAGAGAGAGAAAAGAGAAAGGGTAAGCGGAGGGATGATCGACCCACAGTGTTTAATGGGTTTAATGGCGATCTAAAAAGCTGATTGTTCGATGACGCGTAGCAACTGGAACAAGACAAACCATGGGTTCATTGAACCAGAGGCGACTTGTCAAAGTGAAACAAGTGCCATTAAAGTGTAACCAGCCCGGAGGCCATGGGTTTCACCTGTCAGGGGACTAAGAAGACTTGGAGAGACATACGAACACGACAAAAATCTGTTGAATAAAAGCGAAAGACAAGAGTTGAAGGAAGAAAGGAAAAGAAAAGGAAAATAAAAAACCAGTTCACATGATATCGAAATATTGAAGGTATTGTACAGAGTATTAAAACCGTATCCATTTCTTTCCCCCAAAAACAGTTAAAATCATCGAGTGATCGCCTGCAATGACGCCAATCTCAATCTGAAAGGCATCATCCAATAGGAATAATTATTTCATTTGTACAATTCCCCTATTTCTCCAGCCTACCCTATGCTTCCCAGTAAAACATATTCAAAAATCTTCTATGCACTAATGCAGGTACACAAAACAAAACAAAAATAAACCTCGCATGGCTACTCTCTAGGCTTTCTGGTCGTGTTTCGCCACCATACTGGAATGCAGCTGGACAAGCTCAGGGATGATCAGCGCCTCGATCTCCATTCCCTCGTGGCTTCTGTCCTGCCCCTGTTCACCCCCACTGGTTTCCCCGTTGTTCCGCGCCACCGCGCCCGCCGTCTTCGCTTCGGCCAGTCCCACCTGGTCTTCTGCCCCGGAAATACTCTTGCTGCGCTTGGACTTGGGCACCCGAATCCAACGCTCATAAGGGGCCTCAGGGGTAACAAACACCACTTCCCACTTTCGCGTCGACAACAGGTTGCCAATCACCAAATGATGCGCGTACCGCTGGAGCGCTGTCCGTGCCTTGTAAACCAACAAGTTGGGGTCCGTCTCCAGCTTGAACGAGACCACCATGCTACCGTCGGGGGCCCATCCGTCCACAAGTCGGTGCAAAAACTTGGGGACCGGATCTAAATCGATGACGAGCTTCTTGCTGTGGGTAGGGGGTTTGGCCTCCTGCGGGATTCCGCCCGTGTATATATCCGATGGATCGATCGCCTCCTCCTTGTTCAAGTGCTGCGGAAGTTCGGAGGATTGAATCTTGTGCTCCGCCATGCGATCCCGCGGAATAAAGAAGTCGCTCACCGCAGCGGCAAGGTAGAACAGCGCATTGGCGCCCAATGGCCTCATCAACGTGGCTAGCGATCGCAGTTCAAACAGGTATTCGGAGATTGTCGTAAAAGGTAAAAGGAGAAGGCGGTTATTCTGTTTCGCATAGCGGTATTTTCTCAACACATCTCGCATCTGATCCTGGTATTCGCTGCGAACGACGATGCGCCCGTGGTCCGAGTCGGCAGAGTCAGGCGGAGGCGCTTCATCCATGAAATCTAAGAAGCAATTGGTCGAATGGCTGTAATGTCGGGAATATGGCAGCAAACTGAACTGACGATGTAGGAAAATCACGGCGTAACCCTCTTGCAGGAAGTATTCGGCGCTAGTCGCACCTCTCGTTCCGGCGGAGAAGTTGTCGATGCTAGGGTAGACAGAGGCAATCAGAGCGACGCTTGCAAAAGTAACTATTTGCCAAATGCTTACAAGCGAACTGTTTGGTTCTCCAAAGGGACCGTTGTGCCTCCCGACGTCACGAGAACAAGGCGCCGATTCGCCTCGACATGGTAGTTGATAAATGCTCTGGCGAGAGCTTCGTGCTTAGGAAGCGCCTTCGGGGGCGAGTAGTTATTAAAGTAGACCGACTCCGCCTCGGCCGGGGTCATTTCGTTGGTGGGAGCAGATGCCATGTTGTATACAAAGGACCGGTTCCACCGGACCTGATAGAGTCTGAGTATGATCGCGATGAACGGTAGCGTTAGGAGAATAGACAAAGTAGATAAGACAGTCCAATTGATGAAGGGCGAGAAGTAAATTGCGAAAATCCCATGAATTGATAACTATTATGCACGTCGTGGACAAAAATAGGTAGACCTCTGTATACCCTTTTTGTACTCCGGAGTCAGTACTCCGAATACAGCGTATCTGATATCACATCTACCCGCCTGACAAAGTACCCACCAAATAGGATTGCTCGATCCACCGCAGCCGTGATAATCTTCCGTTCGTCCGGACCAGAATTGTTGAAGGAGAGAGCAGGATGAGCGTTGGGATGTGATGACCAGATTGCGTCCAACGCTTTGGTCACATCCCAGCAAATGATGCCGAGGGGCATTGGAGGGGATTCTCACCGCCCTCGGATAATGACGCAGCTGACTACCGAGGCCAACCATGGTAGCATTCTGGCCTGAGGCACTGACACTGCTAGAATTGGGTTTGCATTCAAAACAAAGGGCACTGTCGCATTAAATAGTAATGTCCAAATCAATGCAATCTATTGTATTCATAACACAACAACAAACTGTTCTAATGGAATCCAGCCCTTAAAACAGACTAATTCTACCACAGAGCAACCAAAGCACTTCCCCAGCTAAACACCACTCACACACCCGACCGAATCACATCTCGCAGCCTGATTAAACCCATCACTCAAACCCACTTTAATCCACCCATCCAGCTTACCCCCCTCATCAAACCGCAGACACTGAGTACTGCACGACTCAAAGCTTTGCTCGGGAGATTTCTGATAGTGGTCGATAGCATGCTTGACAATACTCGTCCGTTCTTCAATCCCGCAGTGCGGTTCAATGGCGTAGTAAACCCATTTCAGGTTCTCGTGGGTGCCGCTCAAACTCTTGCAGTCGGTTAAAACGGGGACTGTGTTCGACCAGTCTTTTATGCTGGTTGAGAGGGTGTTGGTCATGTTCAGGATGTATTCGGTGGCTGTGTAGTAGGAGGATGTCATTATCGAGAGGGTGTCTTGGAATTTGGCCATGGGGATCTGGGAGATGTATGCGCTGTAGCTGTTGTCGAAAATAGCCTCGTTTTCTTGAGATTCTGCTGAGGGTTTGTCGGAGACCGGGGCGGATGCCCATGAGAGGGGGAGAGTGCACAGCACTGTGATTAGTGCGTTGCGAGTGAACAACATGATGTTGTAGTATAGTAATTGATATCTTGAACGGGTTCACTTATGAAGGTAAAGGAATATTGTAAGCGACAACTAATTGAACAATAAATTGATTTCTGTAAATAATCTCGCCAAAGTCTCAAGCCCTCACTCTCCCGAGCTTATAAGCGCATTACAACAACCAGCGGTGGAAGAGACCACCGCAGCCAGATATTAAATGTGGACCACAAACCGTAAATACTAAAACCACTATGATGTCAATCAATGTCTCACTATCCCTTTTCCAGTGCACTAAATACCACTGCAGCCAATAATATTTATCAGGAGGAACATAGTATAAAGGGGCTGAGCTTGTACTGTCCGGGTACATCCACAAATCCACACCTTTATTCCGGACAACTCACAGCGGATCGGAACAATATACAAATACAGCACAAGTGAAGCAGATAAATACGCGCATTGACCAAACAGCGTGCTGGGTTAATTGGCATTGCCATCATACGGTGAGATTTCGCCTATCGTGGCCTGGTGTTCGTGTATTTGGCGCCCGGCGCTAGTATATTTAGTTTATGTCTGGGCTAGGACTTGGGTAGTTGATTTGTCTTGCTGTGGTTTAGATTTTACATTTCCTGAAGAATATGCATAGTCCGGGATAGTTGATGAATTCCTGCAGGGGTAAGAATGTATGCTATTCAGATATTATGTACAACCGTATTGTCTCAGGGTGTGGATGGAATGAAAGAAGAAACAAGGTGTGGCGCAATATAAGCACTATCGGAATCGGTCAGAGTTCATTCCGTCCAGGGCTGCAACTAAATAAACAGTGGATCCTTGACAATCTACTCCGTACTAAGCTGATTTGTTTGTGATCGGGGAACGGAAGTGAAGTGTCCGATCTGAAATTGGGATTAGAGAATGTGGCTACTAATGTTTGCAAGGTTAGATTTACGAATACGAAACACATGCACGATGCATGTTTTACAGATATGGTATCGAAATCGAAGGTTTTGAACGAGCTTATCCATGCTGCGGGGCGATTTCCTTATATCGGAGGTTAGCACTAGCTTGCCGTGGATGGTTTACTTGCGGGCTGGGGTTGTATATGTTACTCGAAGGGCGTTCGATTTTTCTTTCGATTAGTGGTTTGGGAGCTACTTAGCTGTGATCATTTTGTACGACGGCATAACATTCTCTGGATGGTTGTGTGACTAACACTCATCGTGTGTGCTCTGAATGAGGAGGGATTTGTCGTGTTAA
This sequence comes from Aspergillus avenaceus, assembly GCA_009193465.1. NCBI lineage: Eukaryota > Fungi > Ascomycota > Eurotiomycetes > Eurotiales > Aspergillaceae > Aspergillus > Aspergillus avenaceus. Next base: position 39,115 of record ML742175.1, on the reverse strand, counting down.
TGTAACAAGTATCAGCATTCGAACTAGCGTACGCATCTCAGGTTGTGAAATTAACAAACGAGCAGACTTGATCAGTCGAAAACAAGCATTGGTGGCTCGTACTGTTGGCATGCATCACTGGCCATAGAGATGGTTGTAGCGCTGGAACAGAGACATTGTGGAATAGTCAGCTTTAATCTTATATGATCAAGACCTTTTCTTCAAGACTGTCTTGTATGTGCTTCTGGAGAACTGGCCACACACGTTTGAACTCTTAAGGGGCTCAGGGTACTAGAAAGGTGTCTGATGCAAGAGGCCACACTTCGAGACTGACCAGTGATGGTACACTTCATGAGTCTATGTTGATTGATAACTCATGATATACTAACCAGGACCCTACGCGTGCCAGGATTCTGTAAGACCTCGTAAGCCGTAATCAATTTAAATATTTGCGTATTAGAAGATAACATTATTCTATTAATACCAGACTGTCCTTGTTCCGTTAACCGTACGCCTGGAGTAAAACTTATAAATACCGACTGCGCAACGACTGACCGATCAAACTCATTCGACTGGCCATTCCATGCTGCATGTTGCTCATGAGCGCCTCTTCCAGCGCTGATTGCGTAACACTTGTATCTGCAACTCCACGCATTAGCATAATCCGTAGGCCAGAAAGGTGAACACACCCTCAAGATCACTATAACTACTCCCCATGCTTGGGGTCCCATCGCTAGCATCCCTACCAGACGTATTTGACTGCCGAGGGCTAAGTCCCGCCAACTCTGCTGTCCGTCGTGGGCTCAAAGGCCCTGGAAGATTATACACCCCGCGACGCGGGAGAACTACAGGAGCTCCGGAACTAGTCGAGCTGGTGGACGACTCGGTCGTGATCGACTTTCTGGGGATATGACCCTGTTCCGGGATGCGTCTTCTCGCAGAGGGATCTTCACGGATCGTGTCATGGAGACTCGGGGCCGATGGGCTGTTTTCACGGGAGAGAGGGAGAAAGGCGGGCGATTCCTCCTCGTCGTCATCTCGGATTCCGTGTCTGTGCGTTGACATCTTGCCGAAGTGAAATCGAAGACCCCGTCGGCTGGAAAAGGTATCGTCTTCATCCGATTCTGATTCCGAGGAGCTTGAACTGAGTGGCTCTTCTTCTAGCGTGGGAGATCTGTATGGTAGATCGCGTTTGCTGGCAGAGGGTCGGCGAGGTTGTGTCTCTTGTCGGTCCGTTGGTGGTTCGGTGCGAGGATGGTCCCTTGCCTTTAGCTGGTTAACTGTTGCTTGGTTGATAGTTGTTGCTGAACTCGAGCGGCGGGGCGGGGGGACTGCATTTGTTAGTCCCATTTGGATCAGGGGTCTGAAGGGGTACTTGCGTCTTTGAGGAACAGCCTCTTTTTGTTGTGATGGGAGACGCGTTGGAGGCCGGGGAACTGAGTACTGCTTAGCTGTGCTGTATGTATGATTGCGGCGGATTTGCGCTTACCGGCGCTGCCCTTGGATTGGGCGGGAAGGGCCGCGCTCCCTGATACTGAACCTGGAACGGGCGACGGGGAATTTGATTGAGTAGGAATTTTGATTATATGCGCACGCGCTTGGGATAGCTGTCGGTCGTACAGCCATGCTGCTTGTTGCAGGAGAAATTGAAGAGTCACATCGAATCTCTCGGCTCTAGCGATCACTTGTTAGCTGCCGGGCGATTTATGTCTACCAGTGGAAACTGTACAGTGCCTTCCCTGTTATACATCAGTCTATGTCCTATATTTTTACAAAAAATATAACATACAGTCTATATCATCGCCCTTGGACGGCCGCGATAGTAGGTCCCATAGGGCCTGATCTTTGGATGCATTCCATTCCGCCTGGCGGAGTCAGTCCATGCTCACATGTGGGTTACGGATGGAGATTACTTACAGGTGGAGGATCCACAAAGTCACCCCTAGGAAAAGGCAGCCGAATAAAAACCGTAAAATTAGTATCGCCCGACTGGTTCAGAGACGTCATCCTGTCGGTGTTGTTGTCCGGAGATAAGCGAATGGTTGGTTGTGGAGCTGTTGGCCGATCAAGAAAGGGGGTTGTTCTCAGCTGTCCACACCTCTAATGATGATATCCTTCTCAATTAATCAGCTACTAAGGATTGAAGCTCGGCAGTTCGCGAGGAAATGAGGTGTGTGATACTGAATGCATGTGTGATCTGATAGTTTGAAATGGAATGAATGACGGAAGTGCCGCCATCAATTCCCGTGCCACCTCAGGTGCGTTGCAATAGTAAACGTGGCGTGTGTCTGGGCCCATACTGCGGGAATCCCCCGTGCTTAACGCGACTGACAAATATTGCCACAATCCGCACCCAATCACCCACGTGAGGACTCCGTAAACGGTAACGGGTCATTCGATAAGATCAAACGCCCAGCCCTATTGATGTCTACAGTAATTAAGCGCATTTAACCCATTCCAGCTCATTCACAAAAGACAATGCGGAGGATAATGGTCAGGGGTCAAGAGGCCTTTGCGCAAAACTCTGATAACAATGAATGTACTCTTAGAGTCTTCAATACTCCTCCCCGGTTCTCATGTAAGCACTAAGAGTACATCATACAATTTAGTTGCCACGCGGAGATCCACCGATCCTGGGCTAGTGGGTTATTCATCTTCTTATAAAGGACCGCTCCACCTAAGTCATGGGCGTCATGACTATCGTACAATGAGCCCGATAATTGGGGAGGTTTTACTTTGGACCTGAAGTAGGTTCACCGAATGGGTGGTTTATCCCACGATTCAAGTGCGTCATTTTGAACCCTCGATTCAGGCCCTATTATTCATTGGAGCTCCACGCCGGACTCCACCATGTTCTCTCTTACCTACCTATATTACAAAGTTCTTGCCGTGCTTATCAGGGCCCTATTTAGCCGCGGTAAGCGTATTACTGCGAGCCCCGATGACGTCGTCCATATACAGTCGCGGGATATAGCGAGAAGCATCAGAGCACATGTGTACCGATCGGCATGGGGCCCAAAGCCGGCACCTGTGCTCGTCAATTTTCACGGGAGCGGCTTTGTGATCCCAATGCATGGCAGCGACGAGAGATTTTGCCGACAAGTCAGCCAGGAGACAGGATATACAGTGTTAGATATCCAGTACCGTCTAGCTCCAGAGAATCCTTTCCCCGCGGCTCTTCATGATGCCGAAGATGCGGTGAATTGGGTTCTCCAGCGCCCGGAAGAATTCGACCTATCTCGGTTGTCGGTCTCTGGATTTAGTGCCGGTGGAAACTTGGCTTTGGCGATCTCATCAAACCTCTTTCCACAAAACACATTTCGATCGCTTGTCGCGTTTTATCCGCCGGTTGACTTGTACACGGAACCTGGAGCCAAGTCTCCACCGGATCCTGCAGGAAAACCGCTACCTGCACCACTGGCTCGGATTTTCGATAGATGCTACATTCCTGGGTCCTACGATGCGAGAGATCCTCGAATTTCGCCTTACTATGCCTCAGCCGACCGGTTTCCTGACCGCGTGCTGATGGTGACGGCAGCGGGTGACGGCCTTGCGATTGAGGCGGAAACTCTGGCGGCCAAAATTAACAAAGAACCTGGCCGCGAGGTGATTTCTCAGCGGATGCAGGGCTGCAACCATGCCTTCGATAAAGGAACCACAAAGGGAACCATTCCCGACGATGCAAAAGACAAAGCCTACTCCATGGCCATTGCAATGCTTTTGCGGTGATTCATCACTTGACCCCGCAAGCGTACTAGACATACTACTTCCCTGAATTCTTATTTTGTGTGGCTTCGGATAAATGGCGGTGAAGGAATGAGCTTGTGTATGCTGTATAAAATATTGATAGTTTAGCCTTAGCTGCATATCATTTGTTTCCACTAAAAATGGGGGGGCGAGTCGGACGATGGTCAGTTCATATGATGGATGCGAGAGTAGTCAACATCGAGTCATGAAGAAGAGAATAAACAGGACAGGGATGATCGGATGCCGACGATCGTTCGACTGGAGAAAGAACAGTGGAGCCATCAAAGACAATCCTCATCAACCGTTGTGGTCTGAAGCAACGGTGCCTGAATGAAAGCGATGGTGATGCAGTGGCTGAAACAAAGCCATGGAATTCAAAGACACGAATTGTGAAAGGTCGGCGGACCGGACCGGTAAGTGCCCTATACCCTAAATCACTGAAAGCAGTAATACCCCTGGAGAGGGGCAGAAACTAAACTCGTGTTTCACCCGCGGTAACAGATCTTGTAACAGAACCTTTTCTTGATTATTATTATTATTTTTTATTTTTTATTTTTTTTGTTTTTTTCTAAATCCACCCCCCCCTTTTTATAACAATGAAAAAAAAATCTAAAGTTTCATTGACAATAGACTAAAAAAAAACTAAATCTTTCTGACTGGTGTCGTCGTCAGATTAGTTAATAATGATTCGGTCAGGCGGGTCTACTCCGTGGGCCGCCGAAAGGAGCCATTTTGAAGCCCAAATCAATTCCCAAAACTCGTTTTCTTTTTGGCCTGTTCTTTTCTTTTCTAACTAGCTAACTAACTAACTAAATGGAATTAATTAATTCATTAATTAATCAGTCAATCGTCTGGTTCCTCCCACCCTCCACTCTCCCTCCTTCTTTTCCCCTTCGTCCGTCTTTCGTATCCTAAACTTCAACTTCTCCGCTAGTCGGATGCCGCTCTTGAGCGTTTCTATCTCGTCCACCGTGCTTCAAGTACTGTGGACGAGTCTGTTGATTTTTTGCGACACACGCCTTTGAGCCTTTTCTTTTCTTTGCTTTTTTATATTTTTATTCTTTTTTTTTTTTTTTTTTTTTTTTTTTTTTTTTTTTTTTTTTTTTTTTTTTTTTTTTTTTTTTTTTTTTTTTTTTTTATAGTCCCTCCTTTGATTTTCAAACATTCCACTCCATCTTTCCTTCCTATAGTGTACCTTATGATTCCCGAATAACACATACTTTACAATTGCATGATGGAGTTAAGTAAACCCGTTGGGTTTGATGAAACCAAATATCGTCACGAGGTTCTCCGGCTTCCCTCTGAAGATGACGAAAGAGAGCGCGAGCAAACATTGGTCGAGGAAGCGCGCCGGCTGGGTTTAAAAGCTCCGGAGGTCGAAATTGTGGCATCGTTGGCCGCTTCGATAGCTTCTGGTATGGTTGATCTTTCCTCACCGATTCTCTCCTCGGGTTCCTCGACCGATCGCAATTCCGTTTGTGAAGTCACACCCTCCAACGAAACACCGCCTCTAGACCAAATCGCTTCGTCGCTTTCCGAGTTCACCGTATCTTCCGACCCCGCCCAATGCGGCAGTACGCGCTCCATCGCCTCGCTATCAACTCGCCCGACATCTTATAGTTCATGTGAAGGGAAAGTGCTCCCTGGGGCGGACAGTATCGCATTGCGGTCACCTGGTCATCGAAACTCTTTATTAAGCCTGTCTTCCGGCGAGAAGAAAGAAAGAAGGAAGTCAACGTTGAAGTCGGCCATCGATAAGATTCATTTCCGGAAAAAGCGACCTCCCTCCACTGTCCTGCTTCCCCCGGCGGCACAGATCACTGTGTCAAAGGGTGAGGGGGGCGTTGACCGGTTTTATGTGGAATCGAAACAGAGTGAACCGCAGAGCTCCGATAACGAAGACGGCCAGGTGCTGAAGCTTGAGATTCCCGTCTTTGACAACGAAAGCCTTCGGCGGAGCTTCGATAACGCAGAGTTGAAGCAGATGCGTGAGTCTCACATGATGGAGAGGAACCGGCATATCACATTCCAGGAAGTCTGTATGAGCCAGCTTCGCCGTGATCAGCAGGCCATTGTCGCCGACAGACTAGCAGCGAACAAACGATCCGAAGAGCAAAAACGTGAAAAGGTATGGTTTCGCTCCCTCAGCCGATCGCTTTGGTCAGTTATTAATTTCTACAGAATATCGCCGATGCTACCCGCATGGAAGAAAGACAGCTCTCGGTGGAAATGGACCAAGTTCGGGACTTTGAGCGGGCGAAGATGAACTCCCGGACTCGGATCAAATATATGGAAGGTTACTTTAACAGCACAAGCCCACCTCCGTCGCCGGGCTCTCAGTCTGGGTCGGAGAAAAGTCCACCACCACGAAGATTTACCACTCAACAGAAGGCACAACTAGCTCAGGAATACCATGACCATGATTCGATGGACCGACTGCACGAGGCCAAGATCAAAGTCCTCCGTGACCGACAGGAGATCAAACTCCAAGAAGCGATTGCCCGCATGGAGAAGGAGTTAGATGATATGATCGATAAACATGCGGTGGAGTTTTCCAACCTGCAGACGGAGCATCAGCAAGCAGAAGCGACAGCCCAGCAGACCTTTGAGACTAAGAAGACCAGGCTCCGCCATCGGTGGAATCTGGAAGAAGCGATTTTGCGCAAGAAGCTAGAGATGCAACATGGCCAGGCTTACGGGCCATTACCACCTATGTCATTCTCCGACTCGCGTTATGAAACGCGTGATTCGGCGATCTCAGTGTCGGAAGAGAAACCGACAAGTGCCAGCGGTGATGAGGAACCGGTACACCAAAAGAGAGGTGAACCGCTACTATAACTTATGATTCGATGTCTCAATGATACCCTTTCCTTTTTCCTCTCTTTCTGGCTCTCATCATTTGCATATACGTCTTACCCACATATCACCCCTTACTATATATAATGTTTTATACCCCGGCTACTGCCGGACCTATTTTTTTGTAATTATTGTGGACGCTTCTTTGTTGCAGTTGGTGATTTGTACCCTCTGCCCGGTGGCCTTCTATTCTTGTGCATACTTCACCCCACTTTGGATGATGTATTTTCTTTCCTTCACTATATAGATTTTGCTTAGTTTGGACATTAGATTTCCTAAGTTCACGATTTTGGATATCATGGCACTGGAATTTCACAAAGAGATAAGGCAGATGCTTATTAAGAGTGGTATATGCATTGCTATGGGAATCTCCCGACAGGCAAGATTTATAACTGGGGGGGTACCTGTTGCTTCAACCTGTCTAATACAGTCTCCACTCGACCATCACCTCCGGTCAAGACAATCTCTGTTGACTTATCTCTGCCGTTGTCACCGATAACGACCGCGCGTTCCACAGTTCCAGTATCCGATATTTTGAACCGTCCCACACGGCCGTCGTGCCATTCGAGTCGTACATACGTTGTATCGAGTGCGGTCGGCGAGAGAGACACGATGCCTAAATCGTTCTGTGCGAGTCGTGTTTCCTCTTGATTGTCTGATAGAATATTGCGCTCCCAGACCCCATCGTCATCATCATAGTCGTCAACTCCACGTCGTATTATACCGAGATTCTCCCTCAGCATCTGCACAGCATCCATCCTCAAATGCCATGCGGCCAGCTGCCGTCTTAGCTCACGGACAAACGCATTTAGATCTTGGCTATCGGTACTCTTCTTCCACGGTTTTAGGTTTTCTTCCTCACTGTCCGGCCGGGTAGATGGTAAGGGCAAGAACAGGTTTTCTAACACATGCATTGGAATGAACGCAGGAATCGTATGCTGGTGGACCTTAAGTCGCTTCTCTTCTCCGTGCACTCTTTTCAAGAGAACATAGTATGGTTTGGTGAAGCGACCATTCCTTGCGCAAATATCGATTCGTACACCTAGTAGATTTGGATTTTCACTGTTCGGCGATGGGTCTTTGAATGGAAAGGCAGTAGCTGAGAACGCGACGCGATGATGGTTTATTTCGGCATGCTTTCCTGCTGCGCGCATAAGGGGGGAGAGCTCGTCGTTCAAAGTGGTGGATTGATGTGCTCGAAGCCGTTTCTGAATGTCTTCGGAGCCCAGCAGGCTCGAGGCGAGAAAGCGACGCTTGTGTTGGAGATTCCGGACTGTTGGGATCAATTAGCGATGCGCGACAACAGGCGGCGGGATGAGAGCGTACTTTCAGCGCGAATGGATTCTATTTCAAAGTCCAATTCCTCTTCCATGTTCTTGGGTGGTTCGGTGCTTGTCATTGTGGGTATGGTAAATGCAGGTGAACTACAAACGTGGATGAAAATGCGGAGAAACGCTGACAGATGCAGTAGGTTGCCTCAGGTGTTGCAGTTTGTTTGTTTTATTTCTGCCACGTGACTGGATGTCCAACCCGCCAGTTGGTCAACGACAAATCCCTAAGTCTCCCCAACCATTAATGCTGTTGATGCGCTACGTTCGGGCTACAGATCCTAGTCCTAATACTAATCCAGGTTAGGATAATGCGGCAGGGGATGATGTCACTACGGCCCCAGCAGTGATAGCGATTCTCCATAAGCACTATATCTGTTACCCACAGTCCCATCTAAAAGGACAACATTTGGGATGCAGATGTGTTTGTGACGTGTCAATTCAAAGGAATAGTTCGGAAATAGTTTATGAATTATATTATACAACTTTCAGGGTTTGAAATGAATGCATAATTGAGTCGGTAGTGGATCACCAAATTATTGCAATACATACGACACACTCCTGAGCACAGGCAAAAGCCATCTCCACGATCTCTTTGTTGTGGGAATCTGTGTTACACTACCTACTCACGTAATACAATTACACAATCCACTTCCCACCCAGCTGCTAGGACTCTGAAGCAGCCTAGTCTCTTGGGTCCAACAGGCCATGCGGTGAAGTTCAGTGTTAGGGCTTCCGAACCTCTTCGTGCTCCTGCCATGCAGAACAACTTGCATGACCCCTTGTCTAGCCGTTAGCCTTGTGACCAATAACAATAGTAAGTAATTATATCCTTCCGGTTAGCGCGACCAAATGATCAATCCTTCAAGCAAGGCAGGGATTTTGATCTTGGCTGGATATTCAAACCCCGGGATGGTCGGTTTGCCTAGTTCTGATGATCCTCACTGACACTCACATAGCTAGAAAGAACTACCCGTAATGGCACAAGAAAATCGGACTTTAGAGGTTAATCATGTGTGTTACGCTGTTTCTCTAGTTAGTGAGTCATTCTAAACTAATAACGGAGTTGGACAGCTGGATGCGGATTCGAGTTATGGCGATGATGACAGTGTCGAATCGTTGGTTTGCCCTTTTTGTTTCCTGGCCTGGGTTGAAAATCCTGTCAAGTTCACTAATAACAGTCTGTCAAAAGGGAATGGACATCACTACGAAGCAGTGTTATGAACTACCCGTACGAGAATGGCCGACGATACCACGCATACCACGAGGGTGCTTACTGGTATTTCCCATAGCCCCCGCTAATCAGGGACATATCTAATAGGAACCAGGGGCCCTAATGACGAGAAGGCAATGGAACAATTAGAGCTAGGGTACGCCCCACTTGCTTGCCGCAGCATAAGTCTGTCCACTCACGAGAACAGTCACCACGTATTTAACCTCATGTTGGACGGCAGCCTATACCTTTCACCAATCCCAGAAGATGTAGATGTGCGAAGTAGCACTGACCTTGGTTGTGAACAAAAGAAACCTTCTAACATGGGTTCTATAGCGTGTACTCGACGTCGGTACAGGAACCGGTATATGGGCCATGTACGTTCCTCGCCGACCGCCATAAGCTCTTCCTCCAGAAACTAATCCAAGCATGAAACAGTGAGTTCGCAGACACGCACCCCTCCGCTACTGTGATCGGTACCGACCTCTCCCCCATCCAACCAACCTGGGTCCCACCAAACGTCCACTTCGAGATTGACGACTGCTGCGATGAATGGATCTACCGCAAAGACAGTTTTGACTTCATTCACGTGCGCGGACTCTATGGCTGCATAGCAGACTGGGATCATTTCTATCGGCAAACTTTCGAGTATGTCCCCCATGCGCGCCACTCAAGCCCACGTTAACTAACCAACCTTTCGCAAGCCACCTCAAACGGGGAAGTTACTTAGAACAGGTGGAAGTATCAATGGAGCCTAAATCCGACGACGGCAGTACAAAGGGCACTATATTCGAAGAATGGGGCCAAGTATTGCTAGAGGCAGGCGACGCATTCGGGAAAACCCTCCGGACGCTCGATGAAGCGAAAGAACGGATGGTCCGGGCGGGATTTGTCGATGTACAGGAGAGACGCTTCAAGTGTCCTATCGGGCCGTGGGCCAAGGATGCCAAGCTCAAAGCTATGGGGAAGTATAATCTGCTGCAGTGGGAAGCCGGGATTGAGGGGTGGAGTATGAAGCTCTTGACGAAATTTCTGAAGGTTTGTTCACCTGCTCTGTGGGGCATTTTACGGTCCTGCAGGAAACTGATGTTAGTAGTGGAGTCGTGAAGAGGTGGAGGTTTATTTAGCTCGGATGAGAAAGGGATTGAGAGATGATGATATCCACGCTTATCAGGAGAAGTATGCTTCCTTTATCTTACATTTATTCCTATTTGTTTTCCACCTCTCTTTGCTTTTCTCCATATCTTATCATTGTTTACGCGTCACTGACATTGTTAGGGTTGTGGTGTACGGACGGAAGCCTGTGCAGAATTAGACTGATGATGGAGTACTATGTATATACTATCTATTCAAGTTATACCAGAGCCTGCCGCCTTGGAGATGGAACAGAGAATGCCTATCAAATGGTAAACGGGTTTACTCTTGGAACTCATACCAGCATAGTCACAGGAATTGGACGCCTTGCGCGAATGACTGGACACATTCTCAATCACCATGCTATCTGATTACTAGGTATACTCAACGGAGACTCAGTAAGTGGTTAGGCCTTAGCTCCCCTATCCCTATAATCCCCAGTTGAACCAGTCATTGGTTTTACCTACGGATATATCGGACATACAGAGCTTGGTTTGGGAAGGGTTCCACTTGAAACTTTATTCTCCCTTCTTGGCAACCTGTTCTGGTTTAGCTGGCAAGGCTTTGATAGATGGAGTTTAGGTGGTAACTTTGATTGGTGTGAATATGAAATTTATGGTCTGTGGAAGTAATCTGGAAGAGCGTCGGGATACGACCATGTGGCAACAGACCTGAAGTCTAGTCTTCGTACCTTTTGCTTTTTCTCACTATCTGTCCATTGACTCTGTCTATGGTCAATTTACCTCAATGAGTGTGGTGAATAGCATTTGTTTGATTCGCTAAGTCGATCACGTTGAGCTGGTCCTTGCCATCAGCACAACAGATCCCAATGGACATATATAACAAGGAGAACTTGTCATATTACCCATGGCCGCTGATAGCACGCTTATCAAAATTCCAGAGAGAGGTAACCCCTTCACCATAGAACCGTAGACATCAAATCACTCATTGACCCGTCCAGACTGCCAAAACTGCAAGTCCCGTCGCATCCCATGTGACAGAAAGACACCTACTTGTCGAAAGTGTATCTCGCGCAACCTCAACTGTCCCGGATACGGGGTGCATCTACGATGGGGACAGGGCGTAGCCAGTAGGGGAAAACTGGCAGGAAAAGCAGAACCAGTCTTAAGAGAGACTCGAATGTCCCAGAGCCAGTCACAATGTCCCTCCGACAGCGGCATATCGGCTCACCACCTACCCTCGCCAACCAGTGCACTGAATCTCCCCTTTAACGCCCTCACTGACCAACTACTCAATCACTTCAATCGAGCCGTCGCGACAAGGCTCGCGTGGGTAGACGATCTCCGCAACCCGTGGAGAAGCGTCATCTTACCCCTATCACACTATTCATCGACTGTGCGCCACTCCGTACTGGCCCTGGCTTCAAAAGACCTTGCCACCCGGTACCCGACAGACCATCCATGGACCCAGAGGCTACACGCCATCTCCGCCCGCCACCAGAACACAACCCTATCCTGGCTATCACGGGGCATGAGGACCCTACGACAGACCCCGAACCCAGCAAAAGGAACAGACCAAGCGAGATGCATTCGAGCCGCCGCTCTGATCCTCTACAACATCGAACTATTCACGGCACCGAGTCGCCAATGGCAGCTACACATGCAATGTGCCCGTGAGATCATCCAGTGGAAAACACAATCCGCCAGCAGCGCGCTCTACACTAACGTCGCGGACGTATTTCTCTTATACGAGTATTACTTCACGTCTGTGTTCGTCGGACTAACAACCTCACACCCAGTCGACGACCTACAAGACAACATCCCCACCAACAACATAACCCCATTCAGCGACTTCGTCCGGATAATACACACAGTCACCCGCGCCGAGCGACAAGCACACCTGTCACAGCCAACGTCACAAACAACCCCAATAGAAAACATAATATTAGAAATCGACGCCGCAAAGACCAAAATGATACAACACAGCCAAACAATCCAGTTCAAGTCCGCCCCCGAACACCACGACTTCAACCGCCTAATAAACATGTTCTACCACGCGACGCTCATTTACGCCCACCGCGTCCTTTCCACCACCCCAACCGCCGAAGAATGCATACGCGCCTCCCAGAACACGCTGCTAGCGCACGTGCCACGTCTCTCGCGCAGCGCCGCCGTCGCGCAGGACCTCGTCTGGCCGGTTTTCATCACAGGGTCGGAGAGTCGAGGGAACGCGCAGATGCAGGGTATTGTCGAGGAGGCCATGCTGAACGTCATCCGCGTAAGCGGTCGGCTTGATCGTGCTCGTGTTCTTACTTTTCTGAGGTCGTTTTGGTCCGTGCATTTGCGGGATGGAGTTACTTGGTTTCGGCATGCTCGGGATATGGCTGTTGAGTTTGGCTCGTTGGTGATTATTTAGGTCTTTGGTACGTACTCTTTCTAGACTGGCTTTCTGTGAGGATGTGGGGTGTTGTAGTTAGTGGTATTACACTTCTGGTACTTGAGTGATTGTACGGCTTAGCTGGGAGTGCTTTTCAACGAGTTAGCTTTGGTCTAGGGTGTGAGGGCTGACTGTGATCGGTATAGGGTCAGGTAGTAGATATATATAAAATAGGTGAAAAGAGTTGATAGACCTTGAGACTACAATTAGTAGCTTGCGAGTAAATGTGGCGAGTTATGCTTCCAGTTATTCAATCTAAAAGAGATTTATAATGTGACATGTACAAGAATCATAAATGTATATCTTGCGGTAGAAATGTTGGCACCCCATCTAGACCAGTTGATGGCTACGATAGAGTAATATTCCCTGAGCTGATTTCTACAAATCAAGCCTACACGAAAGAAACATCCGACATTTTGGGACCAAGCTTAGGATTAACGCGGTCCAAATCTTCAGCTGTACAACCACGAGAAATCTCCCCTCCGTCCCATTTTAGTATGAGTTCATAACCGCTCCTGAGAAACCCATGGGACGCCACAAAGTGCAGGTAGAGAGGCCATTGGAAGGTGACCAACTGCCCGAACTTCTTATTTTTGCTGATCCGGATCCCGCGGGGAAAGGCATCGAGCCATAGATGAGAATCCCAGCTCTTCGGTTGGATATGGGGGAGACGTTGTTGGTCTAGGATGAGCCCATAGCAAGCTAGGAGCGTTACATGCATAGCCTTGAGTGTCACGAGTAAGGGGCTGAGGTTTAAAATAAGGCTAGGGTAAAGGAGCATAGTGTAGCGAAAGCTGTTTTCATGGAGCGAGATGCCACTGTGTCCGTCAACGAACCATGTGCGGAGGATCTCAATCCGAAGTTGGCTGGCTAGAGCAGAGTCACAGTCAAACCAGAAGTGATCGAGTAACACTAGTCGGTGATTTGCGGTGACCTGGTCGACGTCGAACGGAGCCGTGCTCCTTGGTCCAAAGGGCCAGCTATGGCTGTTCACGATTGTCATCCCATTCGCTATGTTGGTCGAGTCCATTAAAGCCAGAAAGCGGCCATCGCAGGTATAGAAAGTGATCTTTTTGATGTTTCGCAGAGTGCAAAAGGGGAGAAATGCTACGTCATGGTCCCAGAAATCTTTATATGTGCGATGGAATTCACCGGTGCGCCGGTTATACCATTCACCTCTTCCATGCGATACCAGGCTAACAGACAGACGCCGAATCCGGGACGCGCTGTTCAAAATCCACAAAAGGGAGCATATCTTCAAATATAAACCGAAGAAGCTTGCATTCGACGTGTGTCCAGGGTCGATGCAGACCCCTACATATTTCAGTCGATGGATGGGGAATGTTGCAAGCCCACGTTTGGCTGCATCGGCTACATTTTTGACAATCCACGTCGCTTGCTCTTGTTTATAAAGATTATGGAAGTAGATCAACCTGATCCATTCTATGTCTGGCTCATATCGTGCTGTAACTTCAAAAGTTAGAGCGCCTCTATCGTAGATGAACTGTGATATCTCCTCCTCAAGGGCACGGCTCGTGCAGAGGATATTTAGATCGGCTTTGACAACCGGTGTTTTGATGACCGGGTCGTCATGGCCGGATGGGAGAAGGTTCTGCCAGATTTGCTCTCGGACTATGCTAGGAAGAATATTAAAATTACCCAATGGGGTTCCTTCTGTCATCGGAAGAATATTATACTGTCAATAATAATAGTGATTTGTGATATAGTACGGTTATCGATCAGCCTTCGAAGAGACTACCTTATAGGCATGAGGCTGGGAAGGTGCGATGGACGAATGTTGTCTCAATTGGCCAGTTAGGGTTTCTATCTACTAGGCTTAAGGCTACGCAAATTATCTGTATCCTGTAAACCGTTTACGCTGCTGTTGGTTGGGGCATAGATCTTATATGACTGTAAGTACTACCCGCCATGTTTAAGAAATGTATCGAAGCCCTCTCTCCATAGTAATGCCCATAGCAATTACGATTCTAGACCACATCGCACTACAAAGACAGAAGAAAGGAGATACTACAGACAGAAACTTCAAAACCGCATGTTTTGGGGCACTCAACCTACACCAAGACCATCTTCCAGGCAACCCCAATTTCAGTACACACCACCAAAGCCTCCTTGCCAATCCCTCACCTTTTGTGCGACTGTGTCCTACACCTCTCTGAGCAAGAATGGGATGCGTAATTTGAGCTGTAAGTTGACACTCCTTCATTCTCTACAGGAAAACAACATAACTCACACCGCAAGATAACATATCGGTTGCTGAAAAACTCTCACTGCAAGGCATCAAATCCGTTGCCGAGGGTAATTTGGCTTGTCGATCTCTCTCATAACGGTTGCACAAACGTTGCCCAGCTGAAGGCTGCTAATATTTCCGGGCCGAGCCATACTCCAATTGCAGGCTGCATCTTCGAGAATGTTCCCGAAAAGGCTATGTACATGCATGGAGGGATGACTGTTGTGGCACGTTAGTGTGGGAGTGATGAATACCAATATGCATGATGTATTTTGACTCGGCAAGGGACTTAGCATTTGCCATCTTTCCAGCTGTCGATCCTATCATCGGAAACGGGTAAACATAGTGACAGCTGGAAATACAAAGCGGCGAGCCTTGAGCCGTGGTTCCAAGAAAAGCATGTCGCTATAACGAACTATAACGGCCACCCCGAAAATTGTAATTTATGCTTTGACCGCTAAGATTCCACCATATTAAGATGCATGAGATCATGAACCCACTGGTCGAAGTAGATGGCGATACATGTGATCCTGAGGTCATCATGCACTTAACGCTGCAAGTTAATCATTGATGGTTGCCATACTGTAAGGAAATTCGTCATGTGTGAACCACAAGCATTGAACGGGCAGCGCGAAGCAAATTCTGGCTCCGCAGTATGACCCTCGGTTATAAATAGGCCGTGGACTTGGGATGAACTAAAGGTGGATATTCAGTACCTCCAGGTTGGAGCGTAGTAGTCATAATAGCCCTGTTGACTCACGAAGCTTCGACAGTGTGATCATTGGTTCCCGCCTCAGTCATAACGATGGCTTCCGCTGTTATTGACAAGCATAAGCCTCGAGACTGGGATGAAAAACCGGATGAACCCATCCGTATCCCTGACCTTTTTGTTTCGTTCCTCTGCCAGGAACCAAAACCACATCCGTCACACGAAAAGGTTAAGAAAGCATCCGAGGATTGGTTTGCAGAGTATGATGAATGGCCCACGGTATAGTATTGCCGTTGCTGACAGAAGTAGTGTGCTGCACCTGAGCAAGACCCAGCGTTCGAAGCACTGGGATTATGACTTACCTTACTTTGTTTCTGTCTGGATGAAACACGCATCTGAAGAAAGTTACAAGATAGTCTCTGATTGGGATAATTGGGTAAATGGACATGATTATGGCTTCTATGTGACTCCGCTAACGGCCTTTATACAATAGGTCTTCTGTTTCGATGACTGTATGAGTACCACCGAGTGTGATATATGGCAGGTTATGTTAATAACTGCAGTGTTCGACGACGACGACTTGGAAAGGAACGACACAGACCGCGCGGCGAAGGAGGTGGAAGTGGTATTGAACATCACGAAGGGCAAACATGATCCAAAGGATGACGTTCATGAAGGGGTGATGATTTCAGCACTTCGGTACATGTATTGCGATGTCTGGGAACGAATTGTTCAGGTTTGTTTGGGATAGGCCCTGATTCTCTGGTGAATATGACTGACAAGTGGTAGAACTCTACGCCAGGTTGGTTATCAAACCAGCCTCTCTATACTCACTAACCTTTGCAGTTATCCAACAGAGGGTGGCCGAGGCCATGGAGTACTACCTCCAGGGTATTCTAAACTGTGTAAGAGTAGAGGCGGGAGATATCGAGAGGGACCTTGAGAAGCTCATTGAATTTCGGAGAGGTGGCATTGGGGTGGAGCCCTGTATCGCTCTGGCCGAGTGGGTTACTGCTAGTCCATTGTTGTTGTATGCGAACATTCAACATTCCAGATGCTGATCCAGTCTTTAGGTTTGCCGGGAAGCTGAATGTCCCTGAGAAGTTTTTCCGATCATCAGTTGCGCAAGAATTGCGCAATTGCACAACGGATTTGGTCTTCCTGTGAGCTCACCAGGAGTGCCATGGTACGCAATGACTGGAAGCTAATGATTCATAGACAAAACGACATCATATCATATCACAGAGAACATGTGAGATTTGCCTCTCTTCTGTTGATTATGTCTCTATTGATCACAGCCAAACTGACATTTTATACAGGATATGGGAGTCACTCACAACCTGATATCTTTCCTTCGAAGTGAAGGTTATACGCAGCAACAAGCTTACGACAAAATGGATGAGATGCTCCGGGAAAGATACAAGATGTGGTATCGTATCTTGTCGGAGATTCCTATCTACGATGAATAGACTGATATTGAAATCCGCAAGTACGTAGAAAATTGTGAGAGCATCATACTTGCAAATATCAATTGGAGGTATATTTTGCCGGTCCATTGCAAAGGTCAATAACTGACAACTGCACAGCTTTAAATCGCAAAGATACTTTGGAAGTGAGTCGGACAATGTGAGAAGGACCAGAATTGTACGGGCAGCGGTTTAAACGAAAGATATTTGATTATAGTCTGACATTTGTTATCAACCTTGCATTACAAGATGAAAGAATGAAAGACGAAGCATAATTGATTAGTCAGTAAAGATCTGCAGAAGTGCGCTCGGACCAATGAAAGCAACCAAGTGGGTCAATGACGGCGATTGTCTGGAAACTAAGTTAAGGACACCTTTTTGTCTCTTTTGTCTCTTTTGTCTCTTTTGTCAGTTTGGTCAGTTTTGTCACTTGATCTCTTCTGCTGGAACATCCAATCGTTTATTCTGTATCTCCACTCTTTTCTGTCGCATTCCGCAATCTGTTCATTCCTTTCTTCATCCTCAATTCTTCATCTTAGAATCAATGCTGAGCATGCACCGCTAACCCGACCCATCTTTCAGCCGAACTACCGCTGACCTCCACTTTCATTCTTCTCACCTACCTTTCTTATTATCAATTAAAGCCAATCGGACGCAAAACGCGACTCTGGCGACTGTCCGTCCGATTGCGAACGGATCCTAACCCATGAAGCGCAAGGATCGCACGGTGTCCAAACGTCGCTCCAAGCCGACCCTGAAAATCGCCACCGGCCAGAACGGCCATGCGAGAGACGGGATGAATTCCAACATTGAAATGCGTAAGAGGGAGACGTCCCTGGAATCGACTTCGTCTGCACAAGCCTCCCGCATCATGTCCCGGTCGAGCTTCTCCTTGGACCACGATCCCCCGGTCACTCCGGTCACTCCGGCCATGACGACGACGAGCTATGCCAACCTCCCCGCCAGCGATCGCCGGAATTTCATGCTACTGTGTGTGTTGTACTTCCTCCAGGGTGTACCGATGGGGCTCGCCACCGGGTCCGTTCCCTTCCTGCTCAAGCCATACCTCTCCTACGGTCAAATCGGTGTGTTCTCGCTCGCATCCTACCCCTATTCGCTCAAACTCCTGTGGAGTCCGATCGTAGATGCCGTCTGGAGCCGCAGATTTGGTCGGCGCAAGAGCTGGATCACCCCGGTCCAGGTCATTGCCGGGTTAGCAATGATCTATATGGGCGGGCGGATTGGAGATATGATGGTCCAGGCGGGCGCTAACGGCGGCGCTGGGGTCTGGAACTTTACATACTGGTGGTTCCTGCTGGTGTTCTTCTGCGCCACGCAGGACATTGCGGTGGATGGTTGGGCCATTACGCTCATGTCCCCGCCGAACATCTCCTATGCGTCGACCGCACAGACGGTCGGGCTTACGGCCGGCCATTTCCTGTCCTACACAGTGTTCCTGGCGTTCAACTCGCAGGATTTCGCGAATCGCTGGTTCCGGGCCGTTCCTGGCGAGGGAGGCTTGCTTTCCCTGGGCACGTACCTGACCTTCTGGGGCTGGGCGTATCTGATTGTCACTACGTGTTTGGCCTTTATGAAGAAGGAGGACAAAACCCATGACAAGGATAGCATTTCGGATGTCTACAAGAGCATGTGGAGTGTCCTGAAGCTAAAGAACGTCCAAACCATTATTTTGGTGCACTTGATCGCCAAAATCGGATTCCAGGCTAATGACGGGGTAACAAGCTTGAAGTTGCTGGACAAAGGGTTCGGCCAAGACAACATGGCGCTGGTCGTGCTGATCGACTTCCCGTTCGAGATTGGCCTGGGATATTATGCGGGCAAGTGGTCGACTGAGTATACGCCGATGCGTCTCTGGTGCTGGGCATTCATCGGACGATTGGCGGCGGCGGTGCTGGCCCAGGCCACAGTCATGATTTTCCCCGCGACGTCGGAGATTCCGTTCTGGTACCTTTTGACGGTGATTGGCGAGCATGTGCTCTCGACCTTCATGAACACAGTCATGTTCGTCGCGGTGTCTGCCTTCCACGCCCGTATTTCCGACCCCGCCATTGGAGGAACCTACATGACGATGCTGGCGACGTGAGTTGACTCCTTCCCAATTGCGCTTTCTGCGTTAAGTTTTGTGCGACGTAACTGACTCGGACAGTGTATCGAACCTGGGTGGCACGTTCCCCCGCTATTTTATCCTGAAGCTGGTCGACATGTTCACAGAGGCTACCTGTACGCCACCCGGCGTCGCGCCCCCCACCGACCAATTGAAGGGGGAGTTAGTGAGCTCCCCTTTCTCTTGTGCGCTGGAGCCGGACCGCATTCGGTGCACGAACGGGGGCGGTACCTGCCACGTCTACCGGGATGGATACTATACGACGAATATATTATGCGTGCTCATTGGAGCCGTCACCTTTGTTCTATTTATTCGACCGGCCGTGCTGAAATTGCAGGGTCTGCCACTGCGGGCATGGCGCTTATCCAACCGGGCCTAGAAAGGGGGGGGGGGGAAGCAAACATGGATTAGACGGAGGCTTTAGTAAAAAAAAACTTGGCAAAGATGTATTAATAGAACTGTCACAAGTGCCGGAGTAAATGTAGTTATAAGTTCCTGAGAACACGATTTGTTGTGTTTCGGGTTCCCGCATTAGCTGAGTTTCTGAATTTTGGCTTAAAGCGATCTTCCCGACAATCATTCAAATCATTCAAATCATTCCCTTCCAATTCATTCCAATTCAATTCAAGTCCAATACACAAAATGCATCTCTCGCTTCCATCGTTCCTCCTCCTCCTGACTCCGGTGATCGCCACCGCCCAATCCAGCGCAACAATCCAAGATGCCCTACGGCCCAGAAACGTACCTACCCTAGCCCTACCCCTGATCCCAACCACCCACCCACCCCAACCCCTCCACATTAAAAAAAGACAGAAATAAGAAATAAAGAAACTAACAAAAGAAATGGAAGTGGGACATCCGCCTCCTAAAAAAAGGCTGCAACCCCGACTCCGCCAATTTCGACCTCAGCCTCTTCCACGCGCAGGGTCTGAATGAGCAGACGTGCGACGATCTCTCCACCGCCCGGTTGAACTTTAGCGCTGTGGACACGGTCTCGTGGAAGAGTCCGGGCACGACGAGCTACGATCTGTGCATGTATGCTGATGGGGGGTGTTCGGCGAACGTGGGGGAGATAAGGGGCGGGTGGGGGGTTTGTGTGCCGTTTAGTGGGTGGAGAGGGTGGAAGGTTGTTGGGAAGGATGAGGAGTGTTAGACTCTTTACTACTTCTTTGGGTCTTGGGGTTGGTGCAGGGGTGCAGGGGTTTGGGCTTGAGTGTTGTGGATGTAGTTGGGTTGATTAGTTTAGTGGAATGATGATGGATGGTTATTTGTAGTCTTTGTTATGGTTTTCTTGTTGACTGATATGTTCTATTATGGGTAGTAGTTTTCCATTCATATTTAGTCCTTTCTTCGAGGTGTATATCTTCTCTTAAGAGGTTTGTTGGTTGTCGTGGATTGTATGGCTGACTAGCTGGTGTCGTAGTTCGTCTAGTACTTGCTGTTGTATACTTGAATCTCTTCATATTAAAGGATCCCGTCGTTCCAAAGCCAAACTGAGAACAGCGATTTATCGTTTAACAGTACACTGTAAACTCATGTGAAACATAGTCGAGTCATGCTTCTTGGACCTTGTCCTAGATATTTACTGTGCACGTGCGAAGGCCAGGACGGTATCTAGGAGCTACTTCACATTATCAATGAGTGGATACATGATCTCGTCCACTCGACGGACAATTACCTTATACAACAGAGCATACGAGGCTACCACTACCAGGAAAGAAATTCAAAATACTGGGCACAGTGAAGTGGTCTTCAAATTCCCGAATGAGCTGTGATGCATCGATATCCGCTTCCTCAGTGCACTCGTCATCTGGGTCCTGGGCTAAGTATCGAATATCATACTGGGTATGGTAGGGCTTTTTGTCGAGGATCCGCTCGTCGAAAACAGGTCCGGGGAAGCAGTAGTTTTTCTGAGATGACATTCGGGTGACTAATGTCAAGGTTATCGTTGTGATCAGTATTTCAATGTAACA
Source organism: Aspergillus avenaceus (assembly GCA_009193465.1). NCBI lineage: Eukaryota > Fungi > Ascomycota > Eurotiomycetes > Eurotiales > Aspergillaceae > Aspergillus > Aspergillus avenaceus. The sequence goes on along the minus strand of ML742175.1, from coordinate 17,940 downwards.
AGAAAGAAAACCTAAAACTTAACATAAGAAATTTCAGTTGTAGAAACGTATGATTGTGCACGGCGATCAATAATGATCGGATCGATTGCTTGCTACCGACATGTTGTCAGATATCCGGTCAGATGTATTGCTGCCCTTGTTGTTGCTATCGGCCCATACAGAATGTTCGCGGAAGATCTCTTGCTCAAATTTGAAGACTTAATCTAAATGTTAATAAACTCTTTCAAGAGCAGTCTTTCTCCATTAACCAATATATTTGCAGCCGACTGAGAGATCCGGGCTGAATAGTCAGTCCAGTTTCTCATGCACTTCACATGAATCCCAGCACTTGTGTCCTACCAGTGCATCGGAAATAGTGCTGAGGCCAGTTAGCTGCACAGCTACTGGAAATTTGTAGAATATGGTAGTATATCGATTTGGCAATATGCTTGGAGATGAAGGGCCCGGTATCAATGCGCGGTGTGCGGCTGTGAGATCTTTCTATATACCCCTTTCTGGTACTTCAAGAGCTGAGTGGTCATCCTGGATTCCAACAAACTATAATAGAATAGTACATCGCTCTGATTTACATGGCCCCGTCGATCCGTGTGGCAGATGGGGAAGCGTTATTTACACATCAAATGCCTGGCAGGGCTGTATTTTCCAGTCTGTTCTAAAATACTCCACATCTTCAGGTGTAAATAGGTCAGGCGAGATCTTGACTACTGCGAAATCCATGTTCCGGCCCCGCTGTGCCACGCGTTCAGTCCATTCCTCCGGATGTCTGTGCATTCCGGGGAGGATGGTGGTACAGTTGTCGATTCCCCAACTTGCAATTGATAGGATATGGAAGTCGAAGACCTAATACTCGACCATTAATGCAATTCATCTCTCGGTTTTACCGTGGAACTGTGGTACTCTGCGTAAGTGCGTGACCAGCGGCCTCAGCATAACTAATCTCCATCCTGTCCTGCCTTGGTGCCTGACTCGGAAATAGGCTCGGCCATGGCTCAGATACAGTTTGAAGCTATTGTAAATAATGACAGATCTAGCTCAAATCTGACCGGGACTTTGTCCAAGGAAGATTTTGTTGATTGTAGGGTGCTCGCTTGGTATTCCCCTGGCGGTATAGGTTATAGAGGTATAATAAAGGAAGACGTGGCTGCCGGAACTCTAGCACGGCTGTCTTTAGTATCTGTTGTCTCTGCTAGAGTCTATAGATCATGCTCTATTGCCATACCAGTATCTATTGCCAACTAGAAGTGGAGGCCAGATCTTATAGTTATCATCCGGAGAACGGTACATATTTTAGTGAGAATTATGAGACTGTTTGTCTGCCACATATGTCTGAGTGAGCTTTGGGCTGATAGTAGTAGGTGATAAATAGATGCAAGATATTGTAGCTCTTGTCGTATCCGGAGGTGTATTGATCCTCCCTCCATGTTGAAAACGAATCTGGCCGTTCTGCTAGGATCTTCTCATAGTCTGAAGTATTCATAGGAATAAATCTGTTAAGTAGATAATGTACCCTCTCGGAAAGACGATGCAGGCTTGGTGTGATATCTGAGCAATATATAGACCAATAACTCCTTTGGCATAGTGTGCGGCTTCATAATTCCGTGAGCACTATGTCTTTACAGACGTGATTACCCCATTGACAAGACCCCCTTGCTTTGTGTCTTGTTAGGAATACAGGAGCAGTGCATGGATGCAGGAAACCTGGTGGGTTGCAATGGTAATAGCGCTAAAAATCCCCAACTTAATGTTCCGATTGATATGGAATATTTGGTAAGTGGTTCTGTGGAAGTTTGCACAATGCATAATGCAAAGCAACTGTTGACTTCAGGCAATAAATATGGACGTATGTATCCTCAAGACTTATTCATAAGATGACGAAGTGATAGCCTTGTCGGTGGGTTTCTTTCAAAACCTCAGTAGATAAAACCCTCCATATCCGCCGTTAGGCTATTGGCTCTGTTCTGTACGCTTCGTGTTCTTCTGACAATCATGAGGGGCTGGAATCAACGACCGGTTTGGACATTGTTGTATGCAATCGATCTATTCATTGATATCCTGCCTTTGAGAATGATTAGATCAAAAGCTTAATGCTGGGATTTAGATAGAGACTTTGTGTATTGCTCTCCAATACGCTTAGAGGCCGCAAGATATTGAGAGCAACGACTTGAGTAACGCGATATACTCTCCGTGCTACCAGCTCTGATTCATACAGGTGCCGATTCATATGACGATTTTGAACGACCCTGCCAGCCTGTTATTGGGTCCTTTATATTCCTTACCGTCAAGTAAACAGGTTATTGATCGAGATTTACCGAAGACGTAGAATTTCTCCAAGATCTGTACCGTAGGCCTTGATACTCCCTCTACGTGCATTGGACACGTAGGATCTCCCTGGTTACTCGATCTCGCTTGCCTCTATTTCACAGGCACACTGTAGGACATCTCACAGTATGAGCAATCCGTTGAGGGGCAAGAGAACTGTGATGCTCGAATAAACCCTAAGCAGTCTTAATCCTCCGTCCCTTGTCGAAACCGGGAATATTCGGCACATGAAAGATTTGCACATGCCATTTCTGGAGGGGGTAACAGATTCTGTCTTTTGTTTGTCTCCTTGTCCAGTAGACTTGATGGTATTCGTAGGCTCCTTGTACCTCGGCATGTTGATGTATGCGTTTTTAGCACCGGATATCTTGTAGAGTCGGAGACATATCGCTAGAGATACATGTCAAGCCATGTGGAAGGTTTCTCACATCTCACAGAACACAGTGGCACAGCATAATACCATGGAAAACCTGGCATTTACAACCATAGGTCGCTGATGAAAATGATGAGTGGGAGAAGTGGTGAGATATTCTGTAGGAATAAATATGCTCTACCCCCTATTCCATGGTCCATAACGGTGCGTCCCGAGGAAACACAAAACAGCAACTCAAGTGGTAGAGCTGGATGTATTTCTCGTAGGTACATCTCGATTTTTTCAATGTGCGATAATGCGAACCACGCAAGTAGTGATCCGTTGCAGAACGGGAGTACCAAAGTTGGTAGTTCTCTCATGAGCAGATCCACCATTTCTCACTATCTGGTAGAGTGACTGAGGCTCGGATTAGGGTTTAAAGTACCCTCGCAAACATAGGTTGCTGAAAGTCCGTCAAAGCTTGTTTCTTCGCCGTGTTTTTGACGCACCTAAGAGATTGTAGTCATATTCTTACGCAGCACCTTCCCACTGCTGGCATCATGGTAAGGATATGATATGCAGTTAAATCTGCAGGCATGTAGCAATAGCCAATCAACTCTTCTCACAACCGAAATCCGGGATGTTACACTCTTGCACAGTGCAATATATCCGGTATTCGAGTTCCATGTTATGGAGGGTGTATGAGCTGTTTGCTATTCATCATTAGAACTGCGGATTGGTAATGGAAACGTGCCAAGGACCTTAGTCAGTGATCCATATTAGAGAAACATGATTCGTGTTCCAGTTCACCGTGTGAAAACATCTTTATCTTATAGATCCATGGGTGCCATATCATGCATGTGACGTTGGCCCTCTCGGGGCAATTCGAATATCCCGAGAGGAAGAGTATCATTAACGCCTTTATAAGTGATCTCTGCATCCTGCGAAATGCCGATAATACAGTTATCAAGCTCAGACAGTCAACTGTTAGCAGCTAGCATGCTTTTGCGATATGCTCAGTGAGCCCCATATCTTGATATCTTCCGATATCTGCCGCAGATCTTTTATTATATAGAATACAACAGATGGAATTGTACCACTGTTGCCTTTGAGACCAATTGTAATGGGTGAATGTATGAATGACTGATCTTTTAGGTTTTAATGTCTAATCACTTGTTGCCAACTATCTTCATTTTTCAGGAGTGAGAAGGCCATCTTGTTACACTATAGAGACGCGGATCGACGATTGAAAGAGAAACTGAACAACTAGTGTGGGAACGGTCTAGAATACAGAATTCTGTGAGAGGTGTAAAGCCTTCGAGACGTAAACCAAGCGTGGCGTTTCGAGACTGGGGTCGGAGGTGGTGCAATGCTCATGTATGGAGGTATTGCTAGTTGGAGGGTGTTTCAATTCCAGGGGATGTTGAAAGCACATCCACTGCGTTTGGATATACATGGATATACATGGAAGTATGTATCATTGGTGTGCTAGCTACTTCAGCTAGCCTTGATACAGTGGATAGAGACGGTCTTGATAATAGAATGTAAGTCCGTATGTAAAGGACGATAGCTATGAAGTGGCTTCTGGGAGGAGAGGGGGGAGGAAGAGGAGGATACTCATGTCTTTGAAAAATATAAGGCTTGGGTGAATTCCAATGTGAATGGTCTGTCTACTTGATTGAATGGCAGAACCAATGAATATACTTTTGGCTTTCACTCATCAACCCTATTCCCTAACCGGATATACTTAAGGGAATAAATCACGCACTTCATAAAAAGGATTCCACGTCCAAGATTCTTCTTTCCTAAATATTCTCCTGGTACAGATACCAGAATAGTAATGCTATATCTCTTCTCGATATATTCTACGAGCGAACGCAACATGCACTACGACATTTCAATTATATTCCATGTATCGCAGATGCCACTCTAGACTCGATGTTGGTTCGAGTAATACATGAAATGAGAACATCCACCAGGGACATCATTTTCTCCTCAACCCTAATCAGGAGGGAAAGCTGCAAATTACTCGAGATACGTTACCCATTCAAGACGTGTCTAAAGCCCGCCTTCGTACCTTGCACACTACGTGCAGCCTACTGGTATTATAAAGCTACCTATAATCAATACCATCTCCAGCTCTACCACGTGAGTTTCCAAGGGAGTTTTTCGCCTCAAGGTCGCAGTTACGGCCCATGGAATAGGGGTAGAACATATTATGGCGACAGAATGGCTCGACCAAATGTACCAACAACATCTGGTTGCGATCAATGGTTGTAAACGCCAGGTCCTTCGTGATAGTGTGGCTGTTCCACTGGGTCTTGTGGCAACTAGTGATCCTCTCTGGTTTTATTCAGCTCTCTTGCGATATGCCTGTGAAGTCGCAGATGCAGACACAAATTGGGAAACAGCGAAAGAAGCAACAAAACCTGTTACTGTCGGGCCGCTTCAGCTACTACAATCAAGAGTCTTTTATCTACCGGTTGAATGGAGAGCCTATATGAGAAACTTCCTACGAGAGCACTGCAATTTGCAGACAGAAAACGCTGTCGGAATACACAGAGCCAGTGGAAGAGTTCGTGGTATTGAATTGAATAACGGAACTATAAGATATAGTGATATGATACCGGGCAAAGAGGAGTCCGCAAGAGATATTAGCGGTAACCTGGTACCGTTTATACACTTGCCGAGTTCAGGATGGAAAAGATGGCGAGATGGGCATGTCAATTCCAAATGTTCAATGAAGAATACTCCAGTGACTGTGTCCTGGTATTCCTAGGAGACTGGAACAAGCATCACAGCCTAGGTGGTCTCCATGGAGAGTTTCACTAAAAGATGACGCAAGGGACTCTTGGACATTGCCAGGACGCGCCACCCGAGGACAGAGACAATGGTTTCTACGAGCTGGACTTATGGTATCCGAGCTCATAACATCGGCTTCAGCTCGTAAGTTGATGGGCTGCTAGAGTACTATGCCAACAACAAAGTTGGGTCTGTGGGTCGCCATACCATTCATTCGGCGCCTGAGCACTGCGGTCTATGCCGGCCTTCGTGGTCACTACTGTGTGTGTTGAAGACACGTTCATCCAGATAGTTATTCATGCCATGCTCATGGCGGGCCCGATGGAATCTAGAGCATACACCTGCTCTAAATCAGTCTAATACATTATACTCCTACGACAATGGCTGGTTTTAATTATGTGCTACATTCTTCTACTGGAGCAAAGTGCTTTTTCGGAAATTACAAAGCCACTATGATACACGCACCCGCTGATACGCCATCTACAGGAGTCTCCTTCATATGGGGCGTTCAATAGGTGGCCTTCCCCTGCAGGAGTCCTCTTCCGAATATACCTGTGATATCAATGTGTGTCGGACTATTAGGTCTATTGCTTTCTACCTCTGAAATCCCTGTCAATAGATCCAACGCATACTACTATACGAGGACATGATGGAACACGATTGATCTATGTAGAATATTTAGAAAGTCAGTCTGATATACCATTCATATCTGGACATCTTGATGTCTGCACCTGCTCATGCTTGTCATAACAAGCTAGAGCCCAGGGATGAAGTCTTAGTGAAAGACCCAACTCTATACGCCCGTCCATACCATATGTCCACAACCATAGCGTTGACGCAGAGCCAAATATGCCGTTTGTCGCCTCCTAAGATTCGGGAAGGATGGATCCCGTTTGCTGTTATCGCGTGCCTTGCTACATACCACGTTGAACAGGCTAGACTTCGAGGTAATAAAAGAACAGCACCAGAAAAGGAGGAATATAAATACACCTGCACTGAGTTCGAGTGCAACTAGCATCAGATTAGCAGTCTTTGATGGGCTTGTTGATCGGCTACACAAAGGCTATAGGCTATCAACGTGATGCAGGAGCGAAGAACATCATTAACGAAATAAAACGCTTGGGGGATATCACAATGTCAATTAGGCTAGGCTTGGAGACATTTCTACGTATAAAGCTACCTGCTCTATGCAATTTTTCACTCCACAGAGGAAATACATAGAAAACAAGAACAGACCGAACACAGATCAATTCCTCAAGAGCAGGATTCTTCCACTAGAGAGTCAGTCGATGTTCAAGTTTTCTCACCCCAAGAGGCTTCTCGGGATGAGTCTTCGATTTCATCATCCTCTACTATCCCGATCACCGTGGCCTATTCATTAAAGTTCGGGTAGCCAAGAAACACAAGAGACTGCCTCCAGACGCAAGGTTTACCCTGAAATTAAAGGTACAGGCATAGTGAACATTATTAAGGGGTCTAGCAGAGGTATGTCCTTCGCTTGGCCTTTCGACGTTGACCGCTTCAAAGACCCGACATCTACAACGCAGCCGTTGACAATTGCACTACTTATAAGTAGCAAAAGTGAAGAAATATCCCTGCCAGAAAAACGCTAGGTTACTATCTTTCCGAGAGCGAATGCTCACCGGCTGTCCTGTTGCCGAGTATCATACTATAGGCTGCCGTATAAGAAAAGCTTGCAGACTTGCAATTGAAAGCTGTATGATGAGGAGCTGGATTATTTGCTACAAAGCAACTAAAACCGTGAAGGGACAGTTCAAGCGCACGGGAAGAGGCTACTCTACCCAGTGCCCATGAATACTGAGAGCTTTTTTACTTGTGTTTCTTTCAAGCTATTCCCAACAGCGACCGCATACTGTCTGGCACAGGGGATAGAATACGATGAATCGATGCGACTTGAAGAATATTTCTGGTTCGACAGATTCACCAGCTAGCAAGGTGCAGACACAACCGTACACAATGTAAAAGCAAAGTGGACGACCAAGATCTGCTTCTGAAATACAATGTCCCTTGAATCCGCTCTTGACGAACACAATCACAAGAGGTTGCAAACAGGGCTACGTCAGCGGAAGTAGTCAAACCATCGCGTTCTTATGTCTCGCCTGGAAACGTGATCTAAGTCACTCGGCTTCTGATCCATTCATCCTATGGGCATTACAGCAATTCAGTAATGGATCACCTGGTGCAAAGCACGAAAGTTCCCAAGAGGATATGATGGTGTCCGTGCTATACCCTTCACTTACAACTCGGTGATCCTGCAGGTTCATGGCTACATGCCGTAACACCATACAACCAGTAGGGGAGTATTAGACAACTGTATCATGTCTCTCCCTCCAGGTTGCTGAACCCTCAATCTGGGTGTGCAAGATCTATTGCGCAGTAGGCATTGGTAGCATATCTATGCATTTAGGGTCCACTAGAGTAGTGATGTTCATCCTGATAACACCAGACCATCCACTTTACTACTTACAAATAGCCTTCACTGATAGTGTGGCTATACCATTGTATTCAGCAATTGGTCTTCGAGGCATTGCAAAATCTAATTCGAAGCAGGAGCAGGCGTCTTGATGAAGAACTGCCCAGCTTGTAGTCCTCGTGTCCCATATCTGCCATTTAAACGCGATGTTGTCAAGCGTTCATATACTAGTTAAATATTAAGGGTGATCGATTACAATGGCGGGGCTATGTATAAAGAGTTGATGATACGCACAGGGGACAGGAACGACTAGAGCAAAGTGATCTATGTCCTGACTCCTTATCTGAAAGCTCTAAACAGCACCAATCTCACTATGGTAGCACATGGAAGTTGACTCGCATTGAACACGTTCTTTCCACCGGATCTGAAAGACGTCCCTGGAGAAGCATCCGTCGGGGAAAGGTATCATCCATGAATACAAACACCCAAGCCCCCTTAATATCGAAATACATACCTCCTTTACATGCCTGGCAGGATCAATGAAGATGTCTGTGGTCATTGGAGAAGAACCTAATCTGCCAGCATTCAGTCGGAAGCCCGACATTCTCGACACCGTCGACTGCGACATCCCCGAGCCCTACACCTTAATGAACTGATTGATGGACATGAAAGCCATCAATAAGACGGTCGACCTATTTCAGCGAGGACTCCTGATCATGTCCAAATTGGGAGTTATTGTCCAGAACATAAATGCCCGCAACGATATCAGAGGGGATTCCCTTCCATGTGAATGATTGCATCGGGCTCTGCCATATCATGCTTGCGGACAAATAGGCCGTCGTTTGGAAGCCTTTCACACCAGTGCCTGATGCCGAACCGGGTCCATCACTCGCATTGAACGTTGCCAGCATTCGCATTGAAACACCGCTCTGCGTACTAGCAATGTTATTCAAGCTTTTCCGATAGTGTGGCAACGAATCCCACCAAACCTGCATAAGAGCAGTAAATAAACGCCTTTTCTACGAAATAATAGAACACAACGGAACGACGACGAGCATTACAACACTTTCCTACAACTTGTTTGAAACCCACATACAGCGCACGATGGCCATCCTTCCGGCGAATGAGAACTGAGCATTGCCACATTGCGTCTCCAACTTCTATAAAGCATAACTGATGATCCGGTTATGGGATACTATTCACCGCACCCACACCCAGCAGAGCCTATAGCATGTCACATCGAACAGTACAAACATAATGGGTTAGAAGAGCCGAGCCAATATACTAGGCAATGAGAACAGTCTCTGTCTTCGAGCACCACGTTCCATACGTTTAATATCTATCTAGCAGGGAAACAAGCAAGACATCGTACCATGAATGAAGTATGTGTTCGGCCTTGCAGGATGCTGAAGCAGGAGGCGGTTTTATAGGGCTGAAGATCTATAACTCTATAAGGAAGTTGGTTCCGTGGGAAATAACAGTGAGATAAAGGCAAGGGAAACTCGGTGATAGGTTATGAGCCCGGAGATCACCCGATAGCAGGAACGTACGTATCTAGCGATCATCTGAACATTTTTCCTAGCGGATTACGCGACATGTTGTCAGTCTACTGACCCGTTGGCTATACCAACGGAATTGAACATCAGGTCTCCCACAAGGGACAGTTTATCTCCAGGAGAGAATCAACGTTAGAGAGCTCGACTTCTGGGTACCAGTCGCTGACAGACTGAAATTTCCGAGCTCATAACCTATCAGCGAGCTTCCCATTGTCTTCATCGCTGACAGGAATGATAAAGATTCCTGGAAGGTGATATGACCGAACCAGAGATAATCATACAAAGGTTATGATAATATACTTCGCAACCCCTGGCCGGTCGATATGTGGTCTTGCGCTGTTACGGCATTTACATTTCCGCAGAGAAGCCTTGAGCCACTATCTATAGAATACATCCACAGGGCACACATCCAAAGAAACAAGAAATAACACATTCTATGTGCCAGTGCCAATCAATATATACAATCCCAACACATAAATCATAAAACATAAAATCCCCCAGAACATCTACCTCTCCCACCCCCTCATAACCTCCCTAACCGCACAATCCAGCACAAACCTCGCAAACCCGCGATGCAACCTGCCCGTCCACCCCGGAATAACCTTCTGATCGAGCAAATCCCCCTCATCAGAAACAACCTCATAAGCATGCGCCGACGCAAACCTCACCTCCACAAACGGTCCAAAGGGCACATCATCGCCCTCCCCTTCAAACGGCTCGGAAACGCTCATCTCATGCCTCCCCCCGCTCATCAACCGCCACGGATACCCCCATCTCGCGAGCCTCTCAAAGAACACCCTCGCCCCGTCGGGAATAACCCACGACGTGACCAGCGGCTGGTTAACCGTCGGCTCCGCCACGACCTCCATAACACCATTCATAAGCTGGCGCGCGGTCCCACTCGGATCCGGAGCGAACCCGTCCTGCCCTAAGTCACCAGGGTGAAGTCTACCCCGGCGAAAGAGTCCCACGATCTTCGACTCAGCCCGAATAGTCCTGCACCCGAGAACCGACTGCGCCCACGCGACATGCAGATCCCTCTGCGTCGGCTGGAACTTCACGTCATCGGACCCGTGTTCCAGACCGCGAACCCGCGCCAGCAGCGCCCGTAGCGGGATCCGCGTCGCGTAGATATCAACATGCGGGACGTGCTGACTGGCCCGCGAGGGCGTGTGCAGGGCAAGTGTACTCGACCGCTCCGGCGCGATCGGCGGGTATCGCTCTTCGAGGTCGTTTAGCCAGATATTCGCCGTGTAGGCTGCTAGTATCGGGGGTGTGGCGAGTAGTATTCGTGTTCGGGACATTTTATCTTTATTTTATTTTATTTTTCTAATTTTGAAGCGTATATTGAGGGTATATCAAGTGTATGTAGTGGAATGGGACGATATTTATAATAAAGTGGCTGGTGGGTTTGGTTAGTCGTGCTCCGCTTTAGTTAGTTTAGTTTAGTTCGGTACCCTGATGATCAATGCATCCTATGGATGACAGATTATGAGTCAATTGCCAAGTGTATAGGATGGTTCGGGTCCTTGGTTATGTCTGGGCTTGGATTCTATATCCACTTTATCTTGTCTTGGACTTGGTATAGTATCATATAGTATCATACGTCTATTTCTATGTAGATATTACTATTTCAATGACAATCGACTATAATAATCAGACTGTCATCGACTCATGAGTATAGTAAACCAAGAGAGTCGTGACTTAGGGCATGTGGCTCACAAACGGGCCAATCACAATTCCCCATTCAAATCACATCTTAAAATTAACATACCAAATATATACAAAAATATATCAAGTATAAATCATATAACACTCTAAATAACTACCCTGATTAATGTACAGTATTAACCAAACCAACCAGTTGACTGAGAATCCGATAAGATAAGCCCCTCATTCGCGTCATTACTAACCTTCTCCCAATTTTCTCCCCATCCAAACTCAACTACACCAACCATCTACAATCTCACCAAACCAAACCAAACCACCTACAAACCAACCCTAATAAAAGAAAGAAGAAAATGACGGATAATTCTCTCGACGACATCTTCGGCTCCTCCCCACCGCACCCTACAATCCCGAGCCGGACCGAGCCCTCCGAACTCCCCTCCCTGCGCCGCCAACACGTCACATCAGGCTACCGCGAGGGCATCTCCGCCTCGAAAGGCGAGCACGTACAGCGTGGCTTCGACGCTGGTTTTCCCGTCGGCGCGCAACTGGGTATGCGGGCGGGGACTATACTAGGTATACTCGAGGGCGTGGTACGCGGATACGAGAGTCGGGCTTCGTCGGCTGTGGTCAGGAAGCAGCCTGGTAGTAGTGCCAGGGCGGAGACGGAGACGGAGGAGGAGGTGGCGCTGCGGAGGGAGAAGCGGGAGAGGGTGTTGAAGATGTTTAATGATGCCGTGGGGGATTTGGATGTGCGGGGTGTTTTTGCTGGGTTGGAGGCTACCGAGAAGGACGGGGAGAAGCCCGAGACGAGGCTAAGGGAGCTGGGCGATAAGGTTGTTTCACCCTGGGAGGGGAAGGTGAATGTGGCGAGGTGGGAGGAGGTCATGGGCGCGTTGGAGATGAAGGAGCATCAGCGTGAAACGCAGCAGAGTTGATTTGTGACGGGTTGTCGCGACGGGCTTTGTCGCGTCCTCTCTTTCGGTCTTTCTTGCGAAAGACAACCAACCTGGTTTCGCCTTGCTGCAGGGACGATTTGCCGGCTCCCCGATTACATTACCTGCGTCCGGTGCGGGTTTCGGATCCTTGCGTGGCTGGACTCTGTCTGGGACTATCCGGATGGGCTGGTAGACCAAAGTACGGGCGTTCCAGAACGGTCTTGCCTTGGATCTAATTACATACTGTTGTATGGGTTGACCTCGGATTAGATTGTTGATTTGGATGTGGTAAGAATTTATTATGTACATGGTTGCATATTACAGAATATCATCTAAGATCTAATTTGTGGATGTTATATTCTATTCTCAATGTTAGTCATCTGGGTTTCACCCCTTTGCCTATACATCCACCAGCAATTGTACGGATGTACCTGCATTGCTAACTGCATAATATGTGCCTGGATCAATGTCCAGTACTTATGCCGAGACCAAATCAGGAACGAGGGATAAGATCTGGACAGTTGCCATAGCAAACAAACTAACCGAATAACCTTCAGCCACAGTGGCAAGAATGCGACGGGATGCCGATCTAGGCTATGTTTCATACTTTAATAGAGGGATATGAGGTTGAGCGAATGGCGCCCCTAACAAGGGATCACAACAGGACTAGTGCTACGTTGAAGGATCGACAGACCCCACATTCTGATCTATCTCCTCGGAGTATTCGCACAGTAAACTATTGAGCATTGGACAGCGTCCTGTTTGATGGTTTAACTAATGTAGGGTCAAGGAAATAAGTGAGAGATGATGATTAGCGAGTTAGAATGAAGGACAGCTGTCATCAAGTGGCACATCAAGGAAATCATCAGAGAGTGTTGATGGGAATAACCAAAGAGAGAATCGGACCGAGAGTGAGACAGTAGGAAAGTCAAAGAATGGAGCATAGGCTCATGTACGGCAAAAGTTGAACCGTTCATCATCGTATGTTAGTAATTCATAGCAGCGTGTGGTAACAGAACAGCTGCGGTGTCATGCTCAGCATATCGAGCTCATAAGTCATGGAAGGGACCGTTGAAGTCGTTCGTCTTCATACCGGTTCCCAGGTGCAGTTCATAACAATTCTTCATAAGACATTACGTAGGGTAAGCGAGTCGTCGATAATATGGGCGGGACTTCAAAACCGCCCTCTAATCCAACGCCATGCGGACTTTTGTTTTGCTCCGTTGAACACATGAAACGATAACCCAAATCGAGAAAGAACAACATGATTACATTGACTTGCGAGGCCGATGCGGCGATAGGTCGCCGTGGCAGCCAAGCACCCTCAATGATTCCCACACCCGTTTATAGAGTGGTGGGCGGGCTAGAGTCAAGCTATGATGGATCGCCCGGTCCGATCTGTCTTCGCGGCACAGCGTGCATAGCCTGTCGGCTTCCGACGATGTCTGCGGCGAGTGACAGCGCTGCTTTCGCCTGGACTTGGCCTGTATAGCAGCTGCGGTGGACCGGTCAATATCGTAGTTGACGGGTTCATCCTTGCTGTTGCGACGCGAGCGCGGCGTCCGCGGTCGGGGCAGGGACGTGGTGGATGGGTCCACAATCCGTAGGGTTTGCAGTGTCGACGGGCGGAAGACATCACCCGTGGCGCGTGCTTGCTTAATCGATCGTGCAGTCGGCGGAAAACGGTCATCCGGAGGCCTCTCGGGCATCGTTGGAAACTTTTCGAGCGCTTGAGTATTGTGGCTGGAGCTCTGGAGCTTGGGAGCGGACTTGGCAACACGGAGATGTACCCGGCTACGCACTTTCTTCAGTGTGTCAATGGGCTTCCTTGACAGCGACTTTGGGTCTGCGTCTTCGGTGTCCGAGTCCGACTCCCACACCGATTGCTCACAAATCACTTCCGTGGCGGCGGTTGACGGTCTATCACGACCGGACGTGGCCGGTCGGTCCGTGCAGGGCGAATTAGGGCCTGGGCTTGGTACTGGGCTCGGGCCATTATTTGTTGAGATGAACAATGCTTGGTCGAAATGGGTACCGTGTGGTTCCATTGTAACGGGGTTTATTCTACAAGGAGGGGAGATCATTGATGGCTCAATGGGCGGCTTAGTGCCACCGGCTAGAGCCCTTCTGTGCGCCACGGTGTTTCCATGGCGGGCAGCTCCGGGGAGCGATGGTAAAGGTTTTCCACGAAGGGAAGAGGGGTCCTGCAGATCAGGTTGTGGCATGACTAGTGTGTCAGATGATGCGTTAGACGGGGCAGTCTGAAAGCTTCCTGGACGAGTTGGTGTTGACGGTTGGGCAGGCAAAGCAGTACGAGAACGGTTCGGCGAATTCAGGTATACCTGGTGTCCTGTAATCACGTCTTTCTGGGAGTTCCGAGAGAAGCGCTCACTCGTTCTCAGAGTGGCTTCCGGATAGATTGGGGCCGAATAGTTGGATGAGAAAGAACTGCTCGGTGTCAAGTCTGGCGTGGCCTCCGTGAGGACCGATCCAAATGAACCTTGGCTATAGTGTGAGTTCTGGCCCCAGGGCTGGGCTGCAAGCTGTTGAAGGGCCAACTGGTGCTCCAGCTCGACTACAGACAAAGTTGATCGATTGACTGTGGGTCGGCGTCTAGAGTTCCCTCCGCGCACCGAGCTGGGAAGTGGCAGTTCTTTGCTGGAATTCAAGGTGGGTAGTATATAATACTGGTTAGCTTCTTCGCTGAATCTAACATCGCGGGCACCCGGCCGGTAAGGTCGCCAGGCGGCGTCGTCTAACGAGTTTTCGAGGTAGAAAGGGTCCGCACTCGTCTCGTTGCCAATCTCCGACTCTCTGGGGGGGTAGTAGGATGACGCTCGTTTCTTCTCCGGTGAAGGCGGCGGCAAGCGAACAGTTGTCTGCGACCTATTCCGAGCACGGCGGAAAGCATTCGATTCGCCGAGGAGTGGATGATATGCGGTAGCCATGGGCAATGATTCCAGCGGCCACGATGCAGTTCAATAGATGCTCAATGACAGGAAGAGTTCATTGGAAGCAGTAGATAGAGATAGGAATTGCCAAATAGCACACAATGAGATGAGGGGAACTTGAAGAGGAGAGATGGCAAGGGCGAAGGGGGTTATGTTTATACACATAGCCCGAAACGAGTCGATAATGCTCTTCTAGGCCTGGAGCACCCAGTGTGTTAGTGGCTAGGCCGGGGATCATAGCCGACGCATGCCAACGCAAAGTGGTGTAAACAAAGCTCAATGATCTGAATGCACGGACGTACCTGACCTTACATTGTCCCTTCCACAGGGATGGCGCTCCAGCAAGGCACAGTCGATCGAGGTTGGAGCAAGGGAGATTCCGGGAACCCGGTCCGCAACTTAGAGAGACGTTGCGAGAGAACTATGACTTAGTAGACACCCAAACAACGACTGTCATTCCTCGTAGATATTGATTGTTCCAAGAGCAGAGGGAGGTGCGACCACCTTCAGGATGTTTGCATGTTCGGAGACATCTATACCCCGTGTAAGCGTGCCAAATAAAAGAAGATTATAGCGCATCAGCGGTACATTGACGGCCTCTCAGTTTGACTGGGAGTTGCTTCCATTTTTAAATCCTGTCGATATGTATAGTAACCAGAATGCTTCTAATTGTATCACGGACTGCGGAGACGAACTCTCGCCACAACGGCATTCGTTTGGTAGAGTAGTGTCGGAAGGTTTCATCTACAAATGTAAAGTTTCTATTTTGAATGGACGTTGCACGAAGGCCGAAGTTCTAACCCCGGCGATTTAGTAGGCAAATACCGAAAATATCGTAAATGTGAGATATCACGCCCGTGTTGACGATGTCGTCCCGCGGATGTCTTCAAGATTTGTCCCACCCAGTCTCCGTCAGTCTGTTGTAATAGTCGATCCTGTCGATCCATTGGCAGAGACCTTTCTGCCCTAGCGCGATACAGTCAGCGACTTGCACTTTTTCTGTTTTCCTTTTTTTTTTCTTTTTTCACTTTCGACCTGCCGTCCGTGAAAGCCACCGTAGACGCTTGAACGAAGCTTAACCCATGGCATCATTTGCTTTTCTTCTTCTTTCTTCCTGGTCTTTTTCTTTTCTTGGGCTCTTGCCCTTTCCCCTCCTTCCTTGCCTTCATAACCTATCCTTTCAACCGAGGTCTCAAAATACTCCACTGTCGGACAAATAATGGTTTGGACCCGCATTCCAGAAATTCGACCTGGTTGCTGTGACACGCTCTTGGCTTCCGCTTTGCAAATGCCCAACGCCACAGCATAATTCGATACACTTCCTCATGAAGTTCGCCACTATTGATCCGAGCAGTGGCTGATTACAGGGCAAACAACTCCTACGCGTTATTCCCCGGAGAGGCTGGCCTGACGCGACGTTCGATTTCCCTTGCTGGCCAGTCTTGTCAAAGGCCGTTCACACGAAACTCTCGTGCCTTTCATCTCTTTTCCTTGTTCTCCCTCAACTCTGTACGACGAGTGGAAGTAGAAGTTGTAGATCCTTATTTCCTGCTAGGCGCACCCGCGGATGTTAATTCTATCACGCTTGCTGCATTTATTGCTTACTGTAGGGTAATGGCATCGTGATACCCTCCCTTCAGGTTCAGCATCAGATGCACTGGCCTTTCCCGTTGGAGCCTAGACATGATTCCAACCTGCTTGTATTTCTCATCGAACGGATGATTTGACCTATCGAATTGTCGGCACACCGCGTGCGACAAGTAGATTTCTCCGGGCCCACAAACCCTACGACTGGCTCATCAGGCGTGTGGTGGATAACTTCTAAGATATACTAACTACGCGTGTGAAGACGAGTATTCAAACCCTTAGAAAACACAAATGAAGGGAGCCGCGGTCTAGTCACGCGGCTGTCGATTTGATCGGATCCATGCACGACTCCCTCAAGTGCATTGCATGCATCCAATGGCCTGCAATGTCTATCTTCTGTAAGTCAGTACATACGTTCATGCATGTATGTCGAGTATGTGCTCCGTCCTTGGAAAAGAGATGGACCGTAAAGTCTAATGAACCCGAGCAATATTTCAGCCGCACTGATCGGAAGTCATTAAAATCCTATGAAACCTCAAGTCACCTTGTCAAGTGGGCCTCCTTCACGGGGGAGCCCGGGTTTGCTGCATCACGGCGCTGGTGGGAAAGCCGGCGCATTCCTCAACCTGTAGGGTTTCTCGGCAGGGGCCTGGACGAAGTGATGTATTTCTACTGTCCCTGGAATAATTGAGGCTGTCAAGCGTGCTGGAGGACCCGTTCTTCTTTTCAACACAAAACAGATAAATAGTCACGTAGCCTTAGCTTTTCGGACCTATGATCACTTGGACATGAGCTCTGTCGCTGGAAAGATAGAATTCAGAAGCATCCAGAACGTTCAAAGATTGAGTATGAGGTGCAGAGCAGGTGCTGAGCATCATGAATCTAGACAATCTGCAAGGTCAATCGATAGATATGAAACCGGAACGGATGGATAGGCTCACAAACGACACCGGAAGGTCTTCCGTGAGATCGCCCTTACCGATTGACGCTTGAAAATCTCCATCATAATGATGATCCACTTGTCTCGAAGCGAGCTCATTATAAATCCATAGAAACTCGGACTCAGCTCAATTAGATAGTAAATAAAGCGGTCCGATTAGGAAGGCGATCCACATCCCTTGATTCAATGCCTAGTCAACCTTGAAATTGACAGTTTACAAAATTTCCAAGGGAACTAACTGAAGGGGAAAAGGGCCGAAGGGGGCAGATGAAGGAAAGAAAGGGAAAATAACACATTGAAATTAAAATCAAGCAATGAAATGTTCAATGCAGCGAAGGTATTATTTTTCAAATATTTCTTATTATTATTATTATTATTTTTTTTTCTTTTTAT
>ML742174.1:40533-61775 GCA_009193465.1 Aspergillus avenaceus | reverse complement strand
TTTTTTTTTTTTTTTTTTTTTTTTTTACTTTTTTCTTTTTCCCATTCTAGTTCCCCATTTTGTTTTAGTCATGGGAGGTTTTTCAAAAATTTCTGGAGTCCGGGCATGTTTTACTGGGCAGTATCTTCTCCAATCTCCATTTGATGCTTGCTTCTGTGGTGCGCCGGGCTGAACTTGATTTCCCACGACCATAGATTGTTCAACCGGATTCTTTCTAATATGTGGTAATGTTTCTCTTGTTTTCTCAATTATCTCTAGTATGAATGGAAGAAAAGACAACAAAAAGAGAAAAAAAAAATTGTTCCTTTCTTCGCCATGGACGCAAATGGAGCTGATCCAACAGAAACTTGACGTCAACATATTTACTACAAGTATACTTTATCTTACGACTTTTTTTTTCTCTCTCTCTCTCCTCTCTATATGGTTTACAAGCACTTTCTCTTTATTTGATGAATCATAATTTGTTTTCAACACGATGGGGTGTTAAGTTATTGCATTTGCGTCAAAGGTTTTTACAGGTACTGCGTTATCTATATCATGGGAGTTCCTTGCTTATCTTATTAATGTCTGTTCTGCATTCACTCCATTATAGTTTGGGTAAACAAAAGCAACCATCATTTGTGTTTTTTGTTATGCTAAGATTGTGAGGGGATGGAATTACCATGGGAGCAAGTTGTACGTAGGATACAGATTGAGGGGGACTCTCCTCCAAAAAGGTATATCTAGTAAAAGCGATTTTTAGTTCCCCCGACATGTTACTAAAGAAGGAAGATAGAAGTGTTCTGTAGACTCTTGATCTTGAACTTGCATGGCGATGGCTTAGCTACTACTCAATGAACTAGTTATGATAGTATAAATAATATATTAAGTTCAGACTGAGCTAGTGGCCAGTTAGATGTGGTGATCACAATATTCTAGTATATCGGGCTATCCTGTAACTTGAAGCAGCAAATCTAACCGAAACAGGGATTTTATAGAGTCAGTAAACCTACCATCCAGTGGTATTTTGCTGAGCAACAATGGATTTTAATTTTGACTATCTAGTGGGAATGGCTGTGTTCTCTGTGTCATGCTGTACTGTATGGTTTACATGAAGGTGTTGCGGTTATGCTGTACTACTCGTTGGTTTTACCGCAGGGATATTTCACCGAAGGTTTAATGATGAATTGGAGTATGATGCAGCTATTTCATACAATTTCAAAAATTTGTATGAATAAGGTAGGGCTTTGGAATGGAATAGTATGGAACGATTTCGAATTATTCAAGTGAACCCCTGTCGCCAATTATAAATCCTGCTAATTTTAATGAATATAATTGTATATTTCAATGCCAATTTCCGTCACTAGAAAATATATTGGATGGTATGCCAGGTTTATGGAACACCTGCCTGCTCATTGCCTTTTCGAAATATAAATAGTACAAGTGTTTATAACAGTAAACATATTTCCTGTCTTAACTTGTAATTAATCAAGATACATAGAACAAGATCTATGAAACCGAGACCAATGAAGAGCATCCTATTGTATATGCTGAGTCATTCATTTATGCCTCAGGCAAGAAACCACCAATGAACTCGTAGCTTCAGCTGTCCGATCCTCCTCAGCATACCCAGACTAATCTCCAGCTCAACATCACAAATTGCTCCATAAGGGCCTGTCCTAATACAAGTACACAATGGATATGGTCTCTAGGCAGTCTTCAAGACTGCTTCGGTCTCCCCCCCATGCCCTGACGACTCGTGTACCCCAGACTTCTCGCCTTCCTATCTCCGCACTCACCACGACACATACCTTGAATAACATCCAACGACGGAATGTCTCCTCATCGCGCCGGAACCTTGCCCCCGAATCGATTTTCAACTTCGGATCCGGATCACAGTCTGGTGTTCCCGCCACTTATTTCGCCAATCGCTCGACCCTCCCCATGAACACCGTCGTTCGCTTTGTCCCGCAGCAGACAGCATGGATTGTGGAGCGGATGGGGAAGTTCCACCGGATCTTGGAACCGGGTCTTGCGTTTCTCGTTCCGTTCCTGGATCGGATTGCCTACGTGAAGAGCTTGAAGGAATCGGCTATTGAGATCCCGAGCCAGAACGCCATTACTGCGGATAACGTCACATTAGAGCTGGATGGTGTGCTGTATACGAGGGTGTTTGACGCGTATAAAGCTAGGTGAGTTTGCCAATGCGACATCCGGGCTTCGAGGAATTTGTGGTCTGGATGTAAGTCTGACATGTTGTCATGATTCTAGTTACGGCGTGGAGGATGCGGAGTATGCTATCTCTCAACTTGCTCAAACGACTATGCGCTCGGAGATTGGACAACTTACGCTTGACCACGTATTGAAGGAGCGCACGACGTTGAATACGAATATCACGCAAGCTATCAATGAGGCAGCCCAGGAGTGGGGTGTCGTCTGTCTGCGTTATGAGATTAGGGATATCCACGCCCCAGATGGCGTTGTCGAAGCGATGCACCGCCAGGTCACGGCTGAGCGGTCAAAGCGTGCGGAGATCCTTGACTCCGAGGGTCAGCGTCAGAGTGCAATCAACATTGCCGAAGGTCAGAAGCAGTCTGCTATCCTGGCCTCTGAGGCTATGCGCCAAGAGCAGATCAACCGTGCCGCTGGTGAGGCTGAGGCGATCCTGCTGCGGGCACAGGCTACTGCGCAAGGCATTGACGCTGTCGCTAATGCCATTGCGGCTGACAAGGAGAATGCCCATGGTGCCATTAGCCTGAGCGTGGCGGAGAAGTATGTCGATGCATTCTCCAAGCTCGCGAAGGAGGGCAACTCCGTTGTTGTTCCTGGTAACGTCGGAGATCTTGGCGGTATGATTGCGAATGCTATGGCCGTGTATGGCAAGGTCAGCGAGAGCCAAGCACGAAGCATTGCGGCGAAGTCTCTTGGAGTCCAGGAATCGTCCGTGGCAGAGAGCCCCCGTCAACGTCCGGAGCAGGCGTCTGAAACCGGCCATGATGCCGTTGAGCAATCACCCAAGGAGGACATGACTGAGAGTGTTTTGGATGAATTTAGCGACAATTTTCGGCAGAAGAATTAAATGAAAGTGATGGCACGATGTACTGTACTATTTGATTCCCTCTCACAAGCCTTTTTTTTTTTTTTTTTTTTTTTTTTTTTTTTTTTTTTTTTTTTTTTTTTTTTTTTTTTTCTTTCTGATTTCTTCTCCCTTAAGAAACTCCTCTCTTATCTACCACTATGTTCTACCCTCTTATTTTATTACGAATACTCCCGGTTCAGTACGACATAACCGTACCCTATTGTATCTTTATTCAGCCTTCTCTCAGTGTTTGTGTGCTCATGTGGATTTTTGCATGTAAAAGCATTCCCTCGGTATGTGTTAATAGAAGCGCACCTTGGAAAAAAGCTTGCGGTGATTAATTGTTTAGCTTTTTTTTTTTTTCTAAATAAAAAAAATACAAAGTAAAAAAATATAATATATATATGTATATATATTATTCTGACAAGAAATAATTTGATTAATGTGATAAAAGTATATTTCAAGATGAAAAGTGATTAAGCTATTTGGAGCTAAGGTACCCGAACGAGTCAATGCCTGAGGATCCCCAGGGCGGAGAAAACCGAACGAGACGCACGGATCACCCGAAAGCACCTTTGCCGCTATGCTCCTTCGGGAGATCGCGACTTTTCTGGAAGTCGGCGCGCAACTTCGATCGACCCTTTGTTCGCGTTTGCTCGAACATCATCTCCTTACAAATTATTGTTGTCAAAATCTCCATTGTGAGGAATTACCACCCCCACTCCCCTCATCTCCCTTACCTAAACCGACTCTGGTCCGATGATCGTGTCCGCGGCCGCTTTGCGATGCCCCAAATAAACCATTCATCCACGTCAACTTCCCTCTGATCAAGCCGAGAGCTCTGCAGCAATAAGGGAGAGGTAGCGACGATGCACATTATAAAGCCGGTCTGGTTAACGCACGGAGGTACTTTCATTATATTTTTTGGGGGGATCCTCTGTTACTGTTTTTTTTTTTTTTTTCCCTCTTTTCTATGACACTGTCAATATGAACCAGTGTGCAACTATGCCTGTTTCAATGGTTTCGCTGACTTTTGTTTTTCCTTCGGAATTCTCTAGGCGAGAGGAAAGATTTTGAAGTGTACAGCTGTGATGTTTCTCCCGATGGAAGCCGTTTGGTCACAGCTGCTGGAGGTTGGTTGTTCCTCTTGCCCTAGTACCCCCCCCCTCGCTCGATTCGGTATCCATCCCGGGATTTGGTATTGATCAGGAATCCTTTTGAAATTAGATGGATATGTTCGCATCTGGTCGACCGAGGCGATTTGCAACACCGATGATCCGGCGGTCGCTAGCAAGCCGAAGCAACTTGCCTCGATGAGCAACCACTCCGGCACCATTCATACAGTTCGGTTTTCACCCAATGGAAAATACCTTGCCTCAGGGGCAGACGATAAGATTGTTTGCATTTATACGCTGGATGCGAATCCCCCGTCGCACTCGACTTTCGGTTGGTGTTACTTGTCGAAGTGTATTGTTACTTTGGGTGGCTGATACAGCTTGCATCTAGGGTCGAATGAGGCGCCCCCGGTGGAGAACTGGCGCACGGTACGGAGATTGATAGGGCATGACAATGACGTTCAAGACTTGGGTTGGTCCTACGATTCGTCTATCTTGGTATCTGTTGGGTTGGACTCTAAGGTGGTGGTGTGGTCTGGACACACATTTGAGAAATTGAAGACATTGTCTATACACCAGAGTCATGTGAAGGGTATCACCTTTGACCCGGCCAACAAGTACTTTGCTACGGCAAGCGATGATCGTACGGTTCGCATCTTCCGATTTACTTCCCCCGCGCCTAATTCGACCGCCCACGACCAAATGAACAACTTCATCCTCGAACAGACGATCTCCGCGCCTTTCGCCAACTCGCCCCTAACCGCCTACTTCCGTCGATGTTCATGGTCGCCCGACGGTATGCACATTGCCGCTGCCAATGCGGTTAATGGTCCGGTCAGCTCCGTTGCGATTATCAACCGTGGATCCTGGGATGGGGATATCAACCTGATCGGACACGAAGCCCCTGTTGAAGTGTGTGCTTTCTCTCCTCGGCTTTATTCTAGCCAACCCGCCGACAAACAAGCCGACCAGCAAGGGGCACAAAATCACGTCACCGTTATTGCCTGCGCCGGTGGGGATAAATCATTGAGTATTTGGATTACCAGCAACCCTCGACCCATTGTGGTTGCCCAGGAACTCGCTGCGAAATCATTGTCTGACCTGGCCTGGAGCCCGGATGGAAGGTGTCTATACGCAACTGCCTTGGATGGCACAATACTTGCAGTTCGATTCGAGGATGGAGATCTGGGCTATGCGACAGCCATGGAGGAGAACGAGAAGTCACTCACCAAATTCGGTACAAACCGGAGAGGCGCTGGGATTACGGAGACTCCGGATGGATTGCTTTTAGAAGAGAAGAGCAAGGCTGGAGAGATCAAAGGTGTTGAAGGGCGGATGGGCGCCCTGATGGGAGATGATCATGCAGACAACAGCAATATGACGAATGGAAAGCCACCGCCGTCTAATACCGCAACACCAGCGCGGGCATCCTCCCCTGTCCCGGAGACGCAGAAAGCTCAACCCAATGGCGCTGCAACGCCGTCGGCTCCAGAACCAGAGAAGCCTGATCCGTATCAGGCAAAATTAGAGAGATTGAAGCAACGCCCAACATACACCAAGGACGGCCGAAAACGCATTGCGCCCCTTCTAGTGTCAGGTGCTGGAGCAGCAGAATCTTCCCTGCCTCAGGCTCGTTTGATGGCTTCAGTTAGCAACCAGGTTAAAGCTGATGCACCACAATCGATCGTGGATCTGTCGAAACCATTCGACGGATTACCCAAAGGAGGTCTTGCAACACTGCTTTTTGGGAATAAGCGCAAGCTTGCGCAGCTTGAAGATGATGACGATGGGCACGTGGAGAAACGGGTGGCATTAGCCAGCCAGAACGGTGCCACACCCCTTCTGGTAAACACTCCAGATGGACTCTTGCCTGCCCGTCCACAACCCGCCCCCGCTGGACAACAACCGACCCCAGAGTTCATCCGACCTGCTGTTATCAACCCTTGTATGGCCATGAGCCAGGTACGATTAGCCGTACCCAAGGTCCGAAGCCAGATATTGCGTGCAATTGACTCTAGCGGAAAACCCACTGAACCACCGAGCGCGTCGGGAGAGTCGAACAAATCTCGAATTGACGTCGTCTTCGAGGCTCGTAACCCTTCACCTGCGAGCTTGACAGGCCGAGCGGTCGACCGGGAGCCCGTGCGCCTGACGCTGTTTCGTGGAGAACAGCCCATGTGGCAAGATTTTCTACCACGCACTGTGCTCTTGGTAACTGGCAACCAGAGTATGTGGGCTGCGGCCTGTGAAGATGGGTCAATATATATCTGGACACCGGCCGGTCGTCGCCTCGTCAGTGCACTCATACTCGAGGCGCAACCCGTGATCCTCGAATGCAATGGACCATGGGTACTTGGCATCTCAGCTGTCGGAATGTGCTATGTTTGGAACGTTAAGCATCTCTCTTCACCCCACCCGCCAGTCTCTTTGCAGCCTGTTCTGGATGCAGCCATCCATACATTGGGCGCGCACCCCTCAGCTGCCCCGGCGATCACCAATGCACGGATAAATTCTGAAGGTCGAGTGGTAGTTGCATTGTCGAACGGAGAGGGATACGCTTACTCACCGTCCATGTATACATGGCAGCGGCTTTCGGAGGCTTGGTGGGCTGTTGGCAGCCAGTACTGGAACACTACCGAAGCCCCCGTGGGCAACCTCCAATCGGCCGATTCACAGCAAGATAAGGACGCGAAGGCTGCTGTTTCGGCTGGAATTATCCCATTCCTGGAGCGTAATACAACCAGTGAAACACTACTGCGTGGACGTGCATACTTCCTGCAGCGGTTGATTAAGGTTCTCCTATCTCGCGAGGGCTATGAAAGTTTTGAGTCGAGTGTCTCCATCGCCCATTTGGAGAACCGACTGGCTGCGGCGTTATCCCTCGGCGCCAAAGAGGAGTTCCGGCTGTATCTCTCCATGTACGCCAAGCGAATCGGAGCGGAAGGTCTCCGAATGAAGGTCGAAGAGTTGCTCAAGGGGTTAATCGGCGGGCTATTCGAGGAAGATGAGACGGGCACCCTTCAGCGCTTACAGGAGAACGAACAGGATGATCGCAATTGGCGAGAGAGTTCAGAGACCCTCTGTGGCTGGCCGCGGGAGGTACTACTGAAGGAAGTTATCTTGGCCCTGGGTATGTTTTTTCTTATTGCAATGATATTGCTGGACATGTGCTGACTCAATTGTATAGGCAAACACCGAGACCTCCAGCGGGTAACGGTACCGTATGCCAAACTATTAGGGGTAGTTGATGGCGAGTCGGATGCGGGCGACGCCATGGAAACATGAATATATTGGTACAGCGCTTTATTTATACGGTGTTCATCGGCGTTTTATTTACCAGGGTTATAACAAACGGGTCTGGGCGGTTTACTGCACCATGAGGAGATTCAACAAATGCGATTTGTTTAATGCGAGGAATTAAGGTTCCTGATTTTGCTGTACCATGTGTTATAACTATTCTCAATTTCAAAAAAAAGGGCAGGTATGCCCTTCATCTTTCATTCTTCACTACCTACTTTGGAAACATGGCATATACATACCTAGTCATCCCTGCTCTATAGTACGGAAGTATGTAAGAGAGAACGCTAATCCATATTGGGAAATGCCGAAGCGTTAGCACTCGGACAAACATTAATCCAACCGACTCGGAGCGCTGAGTCACAGGCCATCCAACCCCCAGGCACCCAATCCTAAGGGAGGTAATACGTTATTCCGGGCAAAAAGTGGAGCAAGCCCAGAGGCAACCGCACAAACCCGTGACCACACAAAAATTCGTGCCCACAACCCGCCGGCAAAGGTTAGCATCACCAGCGACAACCTCATCGAAAGAACCTACGCGTCCATCCGCCAAATACAGTCAACATGGGTAAGGTATGTATCATCGCTTTTATCGAAAAAACCATCTCATCTAGATATATATGAGGATGAAATAATTGTTTAATAATACTAACTATAATGTGTTATAGGTTCACGGATCGTGAGTACACCCACCTTTTTGGCCCGCCTCATCACAACCCCCCTCCCATCAAATCTGACCACTCTTTCTTTTCGCAGTCTCGCTCGTGCCGGTAAGGTGAAGTCGGCCACCCCCAAGGTCGAGAAGCAGGAGAAGCCCAAGACCCCTAAGGGCCGTGCCCGCAAGCGCATTGTGTACACCCGCCGTTTCGTCAACGTCACCATGACCGGTGGCAAGCGCAAGGTATGAAAAAAAAAAAAAAAAAAAAACCCCCCCGGGATACCGAATGAAACCATCCGGAAAAGTCGAAGAAGAACGGAAAAGGCTGATAGGATATCTTTTCTTCTTTAGATGAACGCCAACCCCACCCAGTAAAGAAGACGCAATCAAAATACCCTCGGGGCTTCGAATGAAGCGATTGACCGGGAATCCACAAACCCTTCCCGGGTAGTCGTGATTGGGAGGTCGAGAATGTGATTTGAGAATTTGCGTTTGGGGCCAATTTGCGTGGCTTATGTTTTGAAACGGTCTCTTTTTGTTGACTTTGATCCTTTGCGAAATA
The DNA here is from genome assembly GCA_009193465.1 of Aspergillus avenaceus. NCBI lineage: Eukaryota > Fungi > Ascomycota > Eurotiomycetes > Eurotiales > Aspergillaceae > Aspergillus > Aspergillus avenaceus. The sequence goes on along the minus strand of ML742174.1, from coordinate 53,085 downwards.
GGTTCAAAGAGATGGTTTAAGATGAATTAATGTTCGGTTTTTTTATCGGAACTTGACATAGGGGCGAATAAAAATCACATATTCGGCTTCTCAGATGACCTCTTTTATTCGACTTGGGTCTTTTTTTTTTTTTTTTTTTTTTTTTTTTTTTTTTTTTTTTTTTTCGTATTTAATCTTTTCACTGGACCAGGCTTTGGCTTCGATATGGCACGTACGAAAGCAGCTTTGAGCGGTATCTGGTGGCTAGTTTGGTCTCTGTTGTGGATGGGTTTGCGCGTATCGGTTCTTTTGGTGTGAGCTTGCTGGATGATGGGGATGTCAGGTGCATTTCTGAGGCATGTTCTGTGGCTGGATTGAACTGCCGCGTCGGCGGTGATTTGTAGATGTGTCTATGTAGTACGTGTTGGATGGGGACGGGTGATTGTAGCATCTACGAATATCGCTGTGCAGTCTATATCGTACACTCGGTTTAGATTTACCGTAGATATCGGACTAGTCGATCATTCAGAGTATGTTGACTGAAATAGTATATGTCTATTACTTTTACTACTCAATGAGATAGCTACAAGTTAAGTCTCCACAACATCAATGAATCCTTGACATACCGAAAACGGACTTGCAACTAATGATATTGCAGAACAGCCTGGCACATACAATACCCAAGTATACCACCAATCATGCAGGGTTTGAATATTTGTATATGCTGTCCAAAGTTCAAGTAGGTTAACATCAGCCCTAATAGAGCACTCATTGTCCTATTCACTCGTTAAGACATACCTATCGTAAGCGGTTGTAACCCGTTTCACTCTATTCTAGATTGAGCCTGGGCCCTTCTAAATCTTCGTATACGTAGGCTTCACGTTACATGCTAACCCTACGTTGCAGCATCGAGGTATTTCGAACCGGCCTCGTGTTGCACATTATGGCCAACCAGCCAGAACCATAATTCCGATGTCATCCCAGGCAGGATTGAAAGACTCCAGCCAGTCAAAGCGGAAATACATGGCGTCAGAGCTTCATATATCCTCCGATTGAACGGCTTTCCCTGTTCAATGATTTACCCGTTGGCAACAAAGTTGAACACTGGGTGTATAAGTGACACCTGATACCTTCGACTGTTTGGTTGACAGTGGTTTAATGTAATTTCTCGTCAGTTTCCCCATTAAACTAAACACACCCAGTCCCTTACAACAGCCATGGGTGACTTTAACAGCCCCGGTCCCTACTTGTTCCAAGCTCAACACAGCAAGAAATACCTGGATCTTGATGGATCAAAGACGGCTAATCATACCAAAGTGCAGCAATAGTACAGTGAACCAGTGGCATTCAGTGATCACTGACCCGGGCTGATCTGAAACAGCGAGACACATAACCACCACGAGAACCAGAAGTGGCTCGTTGCTGCGGCAGGGGGCAACGAGTTTCTTATTCTTGCGGGAAAGGCGGGGACTTATCTCACTGCGCCTGGTACGGTAGTCTTGCTGGTTCTTTTCTGTGAAGTACAACGATAAGAGGGTAGGGTTGGGCTAACGTCGTGTAGGTGAAGATAGAGACCCGGCTACAGGGAATCTGAGATCATCGACTGATAGGCATGTCCGGTGGAAGTTTGTTCGTGTCGAGGATCATATCTAGTACTAGTATGTTTCTCTTGTCTTTCATTCTAGAGATGTACATATGTGCTGATCTTGGCTGTCGTTAGTGTCCATAGTGTGGCATTCCCGAATTCGGTCCTTGATGTACAAGGTGGCAGGCAGGAATCCGGAGTCCCGGTCCTTGTGTACCCATTGAACGGACAGAAGCACCAGCAGTGGAAGTTGATAGCCACCAAGTAACTAGTCCGTTGTTCTATTTCATTAAGAGTGCATCGAGCTAGTCCCGATCGGGGATGGTGTCAGATGACTTATGGATTGTTTTAGTGAAATTGATTCCATCCTTCTTCTTTCTGCTTCTCCATCATCACTGTCCTCGCTCTCGTCTGTTGGTGTCCACTTTGCCGGGATTCTTCATGTATTCTATTCTCAAGCGATGCCCGAGTTGCTCAATCCAGTCAACTTAATGTCCAATTCTTCTTGACACGTTCCGCAAAGGATGGCGAGTGTTATACTCCGATCTCCTCGAGTAGCCTCAAGTTCGTTGATTCTTTGACGCTTTCAATTCTCCGAACTCCTGAAATAGTGACACATTCAGTTCCATAGACCTACGAGAGTCATGACGAAAGGTTGCTACACCTGTCGCCGCCGCCGCATCATCTGCGACAACGGGCTCCCGACGTGCCGAAAGTGCCGGGATGCGGGGAAGGAATGTCTGGGTTATCAGAAGCCCCTCGTTTGGGTCAAGGGAGGCGTGGCTAGTCGGGGGAAGATGATGGGTCGCAGTTTCAACGATGTGAAAAAGAATATGACGGGTGACGGTTCCAGCGCGGCCTTTACGGTTTCTGAAATTGATACGCCCAATCAAGATGGGCTGGATCTTGACCTTTTCGATTTGTCTCTGATGTCCATGTCGGATGCCACACCCTCACAAAGCGACTTTGGTCTTGCTATGCCGGCGCATTCTCCTGTCGTGGACTCTGTGCCTTCACCATGGGGCCTGGTGGACCCCCTCTTCAAGGACCTGAGTCCCCTATCGAGGTTCTATATCTCCCATTGTATGTTCTATCTCGCTTTTACTTGAGTAACTGCCTAGAATCGGTTTTAATGTTTACGAAGTCTCTCAGAATATAGTCGGCTGTCTCGCCTTTTATCCGAACGTGAAGAACCCATATCGTGACCTGGCGGTGCTGGTAGGGGACTCCCCGGCTCTTGCGGACGCTCTGGCTGCCACTGGAGCCTTGCATTATGCATTGCTGGCTAGTGGAGATTCGTCCCCGATGCCATGGCTGTCGAATGATGCAGCAGTCACTGGGACCCTGCCGTCTCCGCAAGACGTTGAAAAAGCCGTCATGCGCTCCATGTCCCGACGCCCGGCTTCGCAATTGTACGAGACCTTTTTGAAATTCAAGCATCGTACCCTCCGCCAACTATCGCTGGACCTCAAAGACCCCGTTAAACAGAACGACAACAGGACTTTGGCGGTGATCATGGTTCTTGCACTTATAGACGCTATCGAGTCGGGCGACGGCGCATGGAAGTATCATCTGGAGGGCGCAAAGCAATTGTTGACAACCCGAGCGCGTGCTGTATCTTCCTCTCGAACACAGGGAATAATCGACTGGCTGGATACATTCGCCATCGATGCGTGTCTTCTGTAAGATCACCTCCAGGCACCTTTCCCAATCACCACTGACTTTCATTCCAGCATGCAGGTCATGGGATCGACACTGGCGCGGCCCGGGGCTCTTTCGAAACCATTCAAGGTCCTAGACATGGGCCCCGAGGCCTTGAAACGTCTCGAAGAAACCGCCTGGGTAGGATGCCCCGCCTACCTCCTCGAAGTCATCTTCTTCGTCCACGAAGGCTGGTGCGTAGACCCAGACCCAGACGCCGACCCACCAGCCATGAACTTCTCTTCGGAGTTCCTCCCCAAAGGCTCAAACCCCCTACAATCCCCCGCAGCCCTCCTCCGCCACATCCAAGCCTTCGACCCAGTCGCCTGGTCCGAAGAAATGCAGAGCTTCCTCTACCTCCCAGACCTCTCGGTCCGAATCGCCCTCGCAACGATCTGGAGAGCCGCCGTCTACCTCTACGCCGGCCGAGTGCTCTCCCGGCCCCGCTCCCGCAGCCGCGCAGCAACAAACACATTCGGCCTCCCATCCGACCACAAAGCCGTCACGAACCTCCTCATCCAACACCTCCCCCTCATCCCCGTCGCAGACGCCCACTTCAAATGTCTCATCTGGCCCACTTTCATCGCCGGCGCAGAATGCACCGACTCGTCCCATCGCCCCGTCCTCCTCCAAACCCTCGGCGCAATCTACTACGACGTCACGTCCGTGAACGTCCGCAACGCAGCCTGGGTCCTGAGTCTCATGTGGCGGAAGCGAGATTCCAGACGCAACCAGTCCACCCAGAACACTTCACCCTTTATCCCTGAAGACGATGACTTTGACTGGATTCAGGAACTAGATGATTCTCGCATCGACTGGTTATTCATATGATTGTCGCTATTATGACCGAGTGTAAATAGTCTACGATACATGTAACGAGCATGATGTTACGGATTTAAAGTATATCCTTATAGATACTATCTATACATACTATACCTTTCATTCCAATGAATCCAACCTTACAAGTTTAACATCAAAGTAATCAACTTCAATCCATTGAAATATAGAAATAAAAAAGAATAATTATCAAACAAGGACGTGAAATAACTAATATAAAGTATATAATTCTGGGTTCTCAGATAAATATAGTAGTTAAAAAGGAGAATATAAGGCAAGGGGGAATCAAATTTCAACTCCTGTTCAAAGAAATATAAAGAATAAATAAATAAATAAAGAAAGGAAGAAAGAAATAAGAAAGAGCTTCGGAAAAATGACAGTTAAATCCGCTCAGTTGATATCCGCTCAATGAAACAAACCAATGGTATAGACATTGATGAACGAATCATGAAAAGAAACTTGAACAAGTATTGTCAGTTTATTCCTGATTGGGTTTTGTATTTGAATCCTGTACATCGACTAAATTTGAAACCCCAACATGGTTTTCTGTTCGACCAAGCGAAGAAGAAAGGAAAAGAATATATATCCCAATATGTAGAGGAGAGAATGGGTAGTGTGAAAAGGGGGACGAGATGCGAAGGGGCAATACAAAATTGGAAGTAAAAAAAATTGGAAAAAAGATGTCAGATGAGGGATATATGCGTACTCCTGCCCATCTAAATGCAGCAATCTCGAGGAAAGAAACACGCTCGTCATTGCAAAGATGCAAAGCAAAATTTGATAATCAAATCACATCACAAGAATCACAAAGGAAATTGCTACAAATGCGAGAAAACAAAGGAAAATCACAGTCGCTGGTGAAGGGCACATGACCGAATCCATCGATATCAACAAAAGCTCAAGGCCCAACAGAAGGTCTAAGTGAGCAACGAGGAAAAGAAAGTGCCCAGTAGAGTAAGTCACACAATACAATCCCGGTGACATCGATGAAAGCAAAGAAACTATGGTATATACTGGGCACAGAGAGAATAAAAATTTGAAATTGCGATCCTGCGCAGTGACCGATGCCGATGTCAAACTTGGGTTGTTGGAGAGCAGAACTTTCAAAAGTAGTAAGTGGCAAAAAATGGGAACTTTGCTGAGCAAGGGAGAAGTGTGACCTAGAACACAGCCGCCAGACCATTCTTTGAATGACGCCGGCTGAACCGCTTTTTCCCTTTGACAGAGTCGGAATCTGTCGGCTGGTGTTTGACAAGAGTAGCTCGTCCCGGAGGGTTTTCATGATGGACCTCGGAGTTACGGTCCAGGGTATTGGCATGACTTGATAATTCGGACGAAATGTTGTGGAAAGCTTCATCTGCCGAGTAAGAGCCATTGCTCTGCTGGAACAAAGCCATCTCTCGTGCCCGATCTAGTGCATCCACCCATTCCTGCGCGCTCAACGCAGTAGTATTGCCGCTGCTAGACTGTGGTTTGGGGTCTTCAAAGACAAAATGCTTCTCGCGCTACGGAGTATACGGTTAGTTGCAGTTCACTTCACACTCATTAGGTATGATAGACATACCGTGTCAATAACCCAGCAAGAATTCCCCTTCGAGTCCGTCGATGAACGCCAATGTGTCCCTGGAACCAACAAAGACAGCTCCAATTTCGCCTTCTTTTCATCTCCTCCAGCTGCAGCCATAATTACCCGCGCAGAGGAAGTCACCATGACCAACCGCTGCCGCTTCTTGGTTGTGCTGCCTCCAAAGAAACGGGAGAACTTTTTAGGGGCTTCTGTCTCACCATTCCCATTCTTCGTTGAGGGGCTATGAGCAGCCGGTGAAGACAAGACCATGATGTTTCCCAGCTTCAGTATTCTTTCATTGGTCTTGGTTAGAACGGGCGACCATTCAATGTCCAGCTGACTTGGTGGTGGCAGTTCGGTCACAAGTCTAGGGACAACCCTTGAACTGGCGTTGTTGGTCCCAGATGGGCCTGCTGTAACACCCGCGGAAAAGCTGTCACCATCACCACCTCCGTTCAATTTGATGGGTTCACGTGGCGGCGGGACGTATGCTTTGAGGCGCGGCGCTTTCTGTTTCCACAAGTCCGGGCCCCAAGCCATGCCTCGGAAAAACTCATGGTTTTTAATATGTTCAATGGGAAGGCGACGAGCCGGTTCCAATACAAGGAGACGCTCTACAAGATCACGGGCCACGGCCGGAAAACCAAGAGGGAATTCGTAATCGAGTGCCACGATCTTCTGGAACGTCAGGTACTCGTTGCCAGCTTTGAACGGCGGACGACCGGCCAAGAGCTGGTAAATAATGCAGCCAAACGCCCACAAATCACTGGCTTTGCAGGCATTCTTGTCTGTGAGAAGCTCCGGACTGACATATTCAGCTGTACCCACGAAGGAGCTTGCACGCTCCTCCTCGGGGATCTCTGTCGCATCCAATGGCGGCATCCCACTCGTACTCTGATCGGGTTTGCGCTGGTTCTTGAGAATCTTGGCCGTACCGAAATCTGTGATCTTGATGTGCATCTGATTGTCAAGAAGAACGTTTTCCGGTTTCAGATCGCGATGGATAACGCCGCGTCTATGCATGTAGTCTATGGTGTCTAAGATCTGAGCCCCATAAAACCTTGTGCACTCCTCGTCGAAAGTAGTCATGCGCTTCAAAACCCCCAGTAACTCACCGCCTTTGCAGAGGTCCAAAACGAAATACAGCGAACGCTCGTCCTGAAAAGTATAATAGAGTCGGACAATACCGGGGTGTTCGGTAAGCCGGTTAAGTGTATCTTTTTCGATATTCACATATTTTACCTTCTTTTCTTTGATAATATGTCGTTTATCCAGTATCTTAATAGCATATTCCTTGAGGGTCTGACGGTCGGTTCCAAGCACAACCGTACTGTATGAACCCTCACCAAGAGTAGCCCCAAATGAGAAGTCACGGACGCCCTTCTTGATATACCGTGCGACTGGCTTCCCGTTGGCGTCAATCTCCTGCCTCACTGCAACCGCTGCACCACGCTCATGCCAGTCTTCATTGTTCGATGGCTGGCCGTTTTCCATCCCGTATGGTGGCCCAGCAAGCTGGGGGGCACCGGTTGGTCGTGCGTGAGCACGGGATGGCTGGCGCATCACCATCGGTCCATTGCCCATCGGTAACTGCGCTGTCCGATACGACCGGTCGCTGTGGCTGTTATCGCGTACCGGAACGCCAGCTTGGTATGCAGCGGATCCACCTCGAGATTCGGCCCGTGCCTGGCTTTCTGAAGCGGATGATGCGGCGGAATCTGTACGAATACGGTAGGAACCCTCGCGGGCGGCTAAGGTCGACGTGGATCCATTCGCATACGCATATAGGCCCGATAACGGTCGGGAAGAGCCCAGAGAACGATTCTGTTGTGCGGGAGCTTGGGGGTGTGGTTGCTGGGATATATAGGAGGGGGGCTGCTGAACAGATTGCTGCGGATCGGTTTGGGGTAGATAGGTCGAACTTCGATTTCCGACCGGTTTAGCCAACGGTTCATTCACGGTCGGGGTATCACGAGGAAGTTCGGTGGAGGGAGATATCGATGAATGGGAGGGAACGGTGGACAATTCATTGTCTACCTGTTCGGATCGAAGAGAATCGCGCATAGAGTCGAGGTCTGCTCCAGGAACAACAGTTGGGGCGGGAGTTGTCGCATCTTCGGAGGAATGTAGAGAGGAATCATCTGGGTTTGCAATCCGTAAGCCTCCCAAAGATTGGGAAAGGCTAAGATCCCCATCCATGATGGGAGTGGTTAAGGAAGGGTTCAGTCAAATTGTCGGTCTCCCGATGGAAGTTCGAAAGGGGGGGCAGAAAAAGAGACGAGCCGAAGTGGGTTTTTGGACGGGTGATGACAGGGGAGTTACAACCACCGAGTAACACGCGAAACGGGGAGAGAAATAAAGGAGGGAAAGGAGAGAAGGGGAGAAGAAGAAGGAGAAAGGTGGTGGTAAGAAAGGAGGAGGGAGGTGAAATAGTTTGTTCAGGGAAGGGGAGTGTAAGAGATAATAATAGGGTAGGACTTCAGCGAATATAGAGGGGCCGACGGGGACTATGGCGGCGGTCGGGGGAGTTGCGGATGATGCATGATACAACCCAAATGTAAATGAGAAGTCTGTAAATAAAATAATAATAAAAAAAGAGTTTCAAGAAATGCAATAATCCTGGGGAAATTTTGTCATCAAAATCAAATCGAATAAACAGAACGATAGATTAAAAAAAAAAAAAATAGATAAATCAGGAGACACCGAATCAGGAAACAAAAAATAAGAAGAAAAGAAATCGGTGATGGAAAGGGAAAGGAAAGAGTTAGAAAAGAGAGAGAATAGAATAAAAAGAGATGAACGAGGGGTGATTATTTTATTTTTATTTTTATTTTTATTTCTTTTTTTTTGGTCAGACAAAAAAAGAAGAAAAGAAAAAAAAAGGGAAGAAAAAAAAAAAAAAAAAAAAAAAGAAAAAAAAAAAAAAAAAAAAAAAAAAAAAAAAAAAAAAAAAAAAAAAAAAAAAAAAAAAAAAAAAAAAACCAGAACAAGAAGAAAAACAAGAATACGGAGGCTGAAGATGTTTTGACAGCCTGAGGTTGTTCTTCGTCCGGAAATCCGTTTATTATTAGATTGTTTCTTAATGATTCAAAACCATATAAAGTGACTGCCTGGAGACAACTTGTTCATGTCTTACTTAGACAAATCTCTACTATTATCTCTACCATTTAATTTTTACGTACAGTCTTTTCTGAATCATCAATGGAAAAGTCCAATCTAAAGAGTTTCTCTCCCCCCCTCTTCCTCTGACCTCGGTCAATTCTTCTGAGGGTTTAAAATAACACATGTTCTCTCTCAATAACACTATTTACAGTTGGAAATCATTAATACAGATACAGCCACTGCTCCACAGTAGATCCTCTCTATTAGTGGGAGAAATTCTATATCCTACTTTAAAGAGGGTCTAATCTGGTCGGTGAATAAAAATAAACCTGGATCTAAGACATAGCTCGTGAGATTTTAAAATTGATGTCTCAATGTGGAATCTGGTGCATGAGTATTGACTGTATACTAATCTGTCTCTACAAACCACTGTCGTAGTTTCCTTGTTGTATCAAGCATCATCCTGCCTCGTCCATACCTGTATGGCTCTCCTTCCAAAGAAAAAACAACAAAACAAAAAGTATTTAGGATGTACAACACTCTCAAATAAACAATAGTGATGGAAAATTATGTTGTGTACTGATTATTACTCTCTATTTGATCACTCTACATTATTGGTCTACAAACTACTTGCACCCCTCTTGCTCATCTCATATCGTCCAACTTGACCTGCAACAACTCTCAAATTAAACTCGATGATTCGCTACAGGCCCACCCGTATTGATCTGGGAGAGACTGACATCAAGGAGTGTTTGTTTAAATTATATCTCCCGTATATGCCGCCCGAGTCTTATCTTGAACAAGATGCGGATAATAACAGCAACGATGAGCATGAGACAGCCTCCATAGACTCAACTAGATTTTCTCCGTACGCCCTTTCACACTCTGGTTCCGACGGTGATAGAGAATTTGGTCCAGGCTCCAGTGAAGAGCTAAGATGGAAGGAAACCCCGTTTCATGAAGAGCACAGCCCCTCTCCATCGCGCATGGCCTACGAAATGTCCTCGGTTACCAAGGTGGCCGTGTCAGATCAGCATACGCTAACTCCAGGCCACAACCACAAGCCCTCAGTGCAAGAAGATGTACAAGTGCTGCCCGAATATATCCAGTGGCGCGTTCCACTTGTGGCATGTGGTGTGCAAAAGTTGTATCATTCACTGAAATTATATTCACTTTTCGTAAATTTGCAGGAAGTCTCGTTCTCTCAATGGGGAAATTCACTTGGCACAGCTTACAAAAGAGTAAAGAAGTTTTTCCTATTCCCTAGAAACCGCACAGTTCCACGGCACCCTTCACCTGTTTATCAACACAAAGAAGATGGTCACAACTTTGTGCTTCCTATCATCTTCTCTGCATTTAGGCGCTTGCATATTGGCCGCTATACTGATAAGAAGACTGGTATTTTCCTCGTGATACTTATGTCATTATTGGGTCCGCTAATAGAGTGATTTATAGCCCAGAAGGCGCAGGAACTAGTCCGACCTAGATCTGAGAGTGCTGCCGTTGACATCCAACTTCAAGAAGTGACCGAAGGTTGTAACCAGGTTCAGTTTCAAACGCAACTCCTCCTTGCCTCAAATACCTATCGAGGCGGGCTCGCGCTTACAAAACATCAAATGGCCGAGCCTGCACGGAAGAGCTTGAAGATTGCGAAAGATGCTAAAATTGGTTGCTCATCTTTATTACATATCAGCACGCACCATGACTCCATGTCTGGCGCTGAAACTTCAGGAGATGACTTACCTCACAAACTGCGTAGTCCAGTAGCTTTGCTCCCGCGGTTAAAGAGTGATGATGCGCCAGAATCTGATGGAGGAAGACTGAGAACCCCGGGTGAAAATTCAAATGTAAGGGATACAACGAGTTTACTGAAATGGCTTTGCTGACAAGACAAAGCGCATCCAAGATAATATTCCTAACCAGGGGGCAGACAACTTGCACGCCAGCAAAAGCGACAGTGGTCAGCATGATATTTATAAAGGCGAGACAACTGATGATGACACCTCATTAGAATCTGCGCTAAGTACTGCCAACATCACCGTCATTTCGGATCAGACTCAAGGCAAAGATTCAAATCCAGAAAAGCCCGCTGTAAAGAAAAGGTACACCAAAGAGGAAGTAGAGGCACTAGGGGCAATCATCTATCGAGAAGCTGACGCAGCACTTCGTGGTCTGGTTGACAGCGAAAGTGAAGACTCCCATGTTTCTGAGGAGTCAGGTTCAATGGCGTGTGCCGGTCCAATCGAGCAAGGCAACACCGTAAACCCACATGACAGCTGCCTTGAACCACGTCATATCGTATGTTATCTTTCTCTTGTCTAGATGTCCATTAACCTGTTGCGTAGGAACGAGACATGAGCCGTCCTCCACTCTCAGAATGCGACCACTTTCAAGACTATGTCAACAACTTGCTTGCAGAGTACTACAACCAATCTGATGACAATATAGACGACTTTGGACTGTCCACACTTCGACGTAGGCCACTGCGTGAGTGGTATCAAGATTACCGATAATCGGTAAAGCCAATGAGTCTCAGCATATTTCCTATGGCGTATCCATCGTCTCCTAGGACTTTTCGGAATCGGATTTTCAGAACACATGTACAGCAGGAGCTAGCTGTGGGACCGCGTCCGATGGATTACAACAAAAGGTCAAGTGGATGAATTGAATGACGAATAGATCCATACCGAACGCAAAAAACGGAGGGAGGGGGAAAACATCAAAAGAGAATTCGGGCTACAACTGTATATCTAGCATTCCTCAATGTTCCCTGTAAAAAGAGGGTCAATTCAGAATTGAAACGTCTTCTGCGCACACCGCCACGCTAAATAGAGAGATTTAGGCTCGATTCCGCTCCTAAAGATAGATAAGTGAAGTGAAACATCAATGGAGATAGTATACCGACAACAACTTTGGACACACTCATGGTTTCAAAAATAGCACAAAATAAAAATCGTAAATACCCGACATCAAAAGACCCATGAGGTCATACCAACGAATCATTGCCAAGTAAGGGCAATAGATTGATCATAATATTCGACGTACATACGGCATCCCAGATACCGATTGGTCGGTTCACTGCATTAATTTCCGGGATTCCGGATAAATTTAGAACATTTGGGAATACATACATATATATATTGATGGATTGCATACTTTTGATGCCTGCTGTGCTTACCGATTCTTTTTGTAGTTCGGTGCATAGTAACCTGCCACCTCTGTTCTGGAGTACTAAGGTATTGCAGTTCCAGTTCTTGCAGGATGTAGTAGTTGGTATGTATGTACTTATGTACTGTTGTACGCTTTGACAGGTTTATTGTTTATTTATTGTTCATTTCGAGGGTTTAGGCTTGAGATTTATATCGATAGATTTTCAAGATGAGATAACTCTGCCGTATGATGATTTGAAATGAACAGTTCTATATATATTCTACTATCCTAGAGACAGATTGGTCTTATTATCGGTTCTGCCCACGAAACCAGTATCCTAGAAATCAATGGGAGCAATAAGCAAGCCTCTGTTTAAAATTACAGTTCATAAACTGAGAGATTACAGTTCCTAGCTGAAAGTTTATTAGATCTATCGAGGTAAACTGAACATGTGTTTGGAATTGGATGTGATCTTCGTTAGTAAATGGAGCGTGAGATTGCTTTATGCATTCTGTACAGTGACTGCTAGGATCTCTTGTTAAGGGATTGTTGTCGCTGTATACATCTAGTTATATGAGTGTTAAGTGGTAGATATCCTGGAACTAATATGGAATATGTAATATAAAATTTA
>ML742174.1:0-40523 GCA_009193465.1 Aspergillus avenaceus | reverse complement strand
ATGGCTATAAGTTAATGGTAAAGTAGTTTGAATGAAGTAAAGGAATGAACTTGATGCCTCAAGTCAAACTGGATGGGTTCACTCTGACGGTATAGATGCTGATTTAAGTCGTGAAGTACCTGCTAGTATCATAATGGTTACCGGTGACACTTTGAGAAAGCTTGATCGAAACAAGACCAACTGTTTTTAACTCCAAGCGCAATAACTGCGTTTTGATCATCAGAATGCCTGAGTAAATCAGAAATTGCTTCGTGCTTCCCAGTGTAAAGCATTCATGGGCACTTTAGGTACTCCATTGCATGCTAGCACTCGGTAATAGCCCTGCGGAGAAATGAGTATAGGTTCTGAATAGCCATGTTTCTCGTCGCTGAACTCTCAATACTAGTTATTTAGAGTGTGCAAGGGGATATCTGGATATGTCTACCTCCGTCTCTAGTGGTATTGCGCTTCATTTTTTAAGACTGCCATGTTTGAGTATTATTGTCGACGTAGAGCCTATTCCTGGGTATATAACTCCATCGGAAATGGGATCAATTGTTACCAGTCTCCTAGATAATTCAAGTAGATATCGACGAATCGGATCCGAGCATTCGGCAACCCTCACTACAGGAGACGAATGAAAAGACTCATGCACAGCCAGTTAATTGAGGGTTGAGTAGCTGAGATGTATAGGGTGAGACCTTGCCAGATACATCACAGATGTCCTAACAGCCTCATATACCATGGCAGGATAGGTAGCAGTTAACTCAGTATCTAAGTAAATTCAGTATATAAGTACACACACTCATAAGGAGAGATGCGATACATATACCCAATGGCAACATTACATCACACCCCATAGGGCTGATCCACAATGCCGCTGCAGGCAACAGCCATACCTGAAGTCCGGAAACAGTGGACTCCAACAACATGAATCAAACAATGGGCGAGAAAGATTCGCAACCAAAACCTAAATTACATACGGTCATATTAGAATCCAGTCCAGTCCAGTCTAGTCCATGCATACGCACTACCCCAGTCCCAAGCCAACGAAGCCATTTTATTCTGCAATGGCGAGATCACGTTTCAAATTAAGAGTAAAAGGAATACTAGGTCCGCCCGCGAGTAACGTCTAGATCTAGATCCCGTAAGGAATGTTTGTTAGGTAGTGAAAAAAACAATCCGTTGTGTGACTTGGTCCTGTACGCGTGTCTCTCATTACGAAAGTTCGAATCACCTGAGGACTGAGGTCGTTGAATGGTAAGTCTGAAACATCCGTGACACCGTAGGACAGGCGGCCATTGTTTTAAGGCAGGAATCCGCTAGACAAATATAGTACAAGGAAGAGATCTAGAGCGACCGGCAATTGCTTATATCGGGCGAGTTTTGGACAAGTTCCACATTGTCTTAGCTCTTTTTTTTTTTTTTTTTTTTTTTTTTTTTTTTTTTTTTCCGTTTACCCCATGGAGAAATTCTAGAAGCTCTTCTGCTCATGTGTCCAGTTAACTTGAGATTATTACAGGGACAGAGAAAAGAAAGGAAAAAAAAAAGATGCAGCGTACGCAGCATAAATAAATGATAATTATAAAAATGAAGTAAACAACTTACTGACCAGGCATTAACAGTTAATCTCCTTTCCCACATCCACCATTAATTAATTAAATAAATAAATTACTTTAGTTAGGCGACCTGGTCACCATGTGATCCACCCACAGAAACAAGCAATTTAACGAGAAATTAAAATCCACTATATTGCCAATTTACAGCGTACTATCATGAAATTGCATATTTTTAGATTCTCATAGCTGTTGCTCACTTGCTGTGCTGAAAGTTAGGCCATACAACTTACGCGTCCTATGGCGTCAAATTTGGTAGTGTGTGGAGGGGTGGGCGTAATTTTAGTAGAAGGGTCTTTGCCGGGTCCTTGTATCACCTGTACCAATACTAGCAGGATACTCGGTATTCAGAAAGATAAGAAAGATACAAGACGGACACAGGTAGCGACTTAGTCAGCAGAGGCTGTTTTTGTGGACACGAAGTCCTTTACACTGCAATCGCGGAGGATAGTAGTCTATCGCAGACAATAGTCCTGTAGATCGTTATATACCCCAGTGCAAGTCTCATCTATTTAGTGTGTGTATGGAGCTTAAAACTCACAGACCAGTATCTCTGTTGATGTCATCATATCGAACGCGTATATCACAATTTTAATCCTGAGCAAGTCGCTTGTTTAGTGCGGTTGTTCATCGAAACTATTGACTTGGTGCTCTTTAAGAGACCGTTAATCATGCCCATCGTGGTAAAAGCGAGTCCGGAGTAATGCCGAGTGGATTACTGACGGGTATCTCGGCAATAGTAAGTAAGGTCCTTGTGTATGCCCAGATCTATGAAGATGTCTTGGGATTGTAACATGAGACAAATTCAACTTGGTGCAGCTCTTTGATCTCTTATATTCAAAGACAGAATTGATTGAATAAAAGGTGTTTATTGCATTTTATTAGATACATTCATTGGTCAAAAGTCCAGCTCAGGTATAATACAGCCCTCAGGCAAATCATCGTAAAAATGAAAAAATGGTATTCTGATAACACACCAAGAAGCTAAATCAAGCAACTAGAATGTAACAAGGACTTGGTCAACGCAAATGACCATGTCTTAATCTAGTAGCAAAAATTTATATGTGAAAGAATCTAGCAAGAATGTAGAAAGAGAAGACGGTGATTCACATCAACAAATGCCCAGCAATAAACGTCTCCCAAATGTCGCTCCAAATGAATTAATGGCTCCCATCGCCCGTAATGTTTATATCTAAATTTTACCCCTTGAATCATTCAATATTAAACCGTTCGTAGTCTATAGCGCCCGTGTATGCGCTTACTGAGACTTGTTCTTGGCGAACGCCTGAGCGCCATCCACGAGGCGTCTCTCGGTGTTCTGTCTGCCGTTGACGAAGTCGGGGTAGTTGAGGGTCAGCTCGACGGCGCCGTTGACAATGTTGTCCACAGCCTCAACACCAAGCATGAACGAGTGGTCCTGGTTGCCAACCTCGTAACGCCAGCTACCAAAGCGGCCACGAGACCAGATGTCCAAGTTCTGAAGCTTGGGAAGGATCTGGGTAAGAGCACCCTCACGCTCAAGAGAAGGAGTGGGGTAGCCGTGGTCGAAGCGGCGATGGTAGGTGGAGACGATCTCATCGGTAGGCTTCAGCATCTCGGTGTTGACAAGACCCTGGATAGACTCGGCAAGGAGAGTCTCGTGGTTGACAGGCTTCATGGAAGACTCAGAGACTTCCAGCATGATAGACCAGTAAGGGCCCTCCTTAGCTTCGTCGCTCTGGGCCTTAGAGCCATCAGCCAGCTGAATGGTGGGAAGTTTCTTGGAAGCTTCAGGTTGGTTGTGGGGAGAGTAGTTGGAAAAGATGGTGGCACGGTAGAAGGGGCAGTTGTCCTCAGGGAAGTACAACTACGACAAAAGTTAGTCCAATCATGACTGCAAGCTTCCCATAAACTACTTACCCAGCACTTGTCGCCGATTCTCTCAGGGCGAGAACCACGAATACCGACACCGATGACGTGAGTCGTGGAGTAGAAAAGCTGCTTGGTGAGGGGCATGAGCTCCTGGTCACCCATAGCCTCAGCAAGGAAGTCCACAGCCATAGTGGACACAAGCTTCTTGTAACCGACAGTAGTACCATCGGCGAGCTGGACGGTCTTGCTGTTGGCATTGACCTTGGTGACCTTGTTCTTCTCACCAAAGCGGGTGTTCTCCTTGGGCAGGGTGTTGGCAACAGCAATCCAGATGCCACCAGTACCGCCACGGGCGGGGAAACGGAAGGTAGCGTTGGGGCCCCAGTTACCGGCGGTCTTGTTAAGAATGACATTGGTTGTCACGGCCTTGACATTAGGAGCGGCAACACGCTCACCGAGCCAGGCACATTGCATCTAATATCGCTGTCATCAGCATGACGCCCTTCTACACTTGCAGGATCAGATAGCCTTAACATACCTTGGTGGTGGGCACAGCCCAGACCTTGTAGTTGTAGGGGCGCATGAAAAGATCGGCAATACCAGTTCCCATCATACGAACGATCCACTCATCGAAATCCTTGGGCTTGGTGCTGGCAACGCGAGCCTCAAGAGCGGCGTCGATCATGCCATCGATACACTTAACCTGCTCCTCCTTGGGAAGCATGGAGATGTTGTTCTGGAAGGGATAGGGAACCCATTGTTCCTGGCAACGGACGTAGGAGATACGCTGGTGGCTGAACCAGTCATCGTCCTTAGGGAGAGCCTCGTCGATGCAGTCGTCGAAGTACTTGTAGTGGGAGAAGATGACGTGACCACCAACGTCGTAGAGCTATCCTTCAATTAGCCCCGCCAATACGAAAAACACTCGATCGATGTACATACGAAGCCTTCGGGGGTCACATCGGTGGAAGCAAGACCACCAGGGGTCTCATTGCTGTCAATGATCAACCAGGAGGGGCCGTTCTATAACAGCGGTCAGTATGCGATTCGGCGGGCGCAATTGATGCTTGATTATCGTACAATCTGGTTGAGACGCTTTGCGGCACCCAAGCCAGTAGGGCCGGCACCAATGACGAGAACGTCAACTTCACTAAAGTTGAGCAAAGTCCAAGTGTCAGTGCATCACAAGACTGAAACCCCTGAGTTGATTTCGCAAGAGCACCTACATATCTGGGTGGGTCATTCTGCCTTGAAGAATATCCTGGAAGCTGGGAACGCGGTTCAGGGTTTTGCGGGCGAGGCTAAGCATAGAAGAAGAGGAAGCTGCAGGGTGTTCTGCAGTATTTAAGACGAAGGACAGGAAGAGGAAAGAAAAGGAGGAGGAGGGGAGTAGATAAAGAACGGTGAGCGAGGGCAGACAAGAAAGTCTCCAGGGTCGGCGGCAGTATCGCAAGGCGGCCGGTAAAACGAAACGTGACAAGTCAATGCTGTGGGGGGAATCTGTTTCAAGTTTAGGCCCTAATAAGATGAAATACATGTATCGTAACTGATTCGCAAGTCTCAAATCAGTTTATGGTTGGTTCATGGAACTTTGGTTGGGCCCCCGGTAAGGGGAAAAGGGGAAACCCAACCAGATTGCAGGAAATGAAAAAGAAATAATTAAAAATAACAATCAATAGGGGAACTTTAAATCTCAACATCTAGAACTTTTTTTTTTTGAACACGAGGCAATTCCAACAGATCTCATTGTATGGAGGTTTTACTACCATGAGAGAATAATATGTATGTTTGCTAAGTGCAGCAATACCAAAGTACTCCGTACATTGTCATACAAAACCACTGCCTTACCACCGATTTGTTTCCTCGTGAAAGGTAAATAGGCCTGTTGTTACCTAGACGTCTAATGATAACTATGCTCCCAAGGGTTTATCCTTGTTATTATTGGCCCCAACTCAATTCTTATCGAATTATCCATTCATCATTCTATTGCTCAATGAATCATTTATGCAAGCATGAGCGGTGCATGCTCTCTTGGCAGGTACCAGGGGCTAGGAACTGGAATGTCAACAAAGGTCCTCTCCCCCAAAATGGTACGGATGTGACCTCTAAAGGAAATCCCCACCCATCCATTACACCAAAATCGGCATTTTTCTTCCCATCTAGGTTGGGTCATACTGTACTAGTAAAGCAAGATATCAAGGCTGCTGAGTGAAGGACTCGATATGCTGCCACTCAAAAATGTAACAGCAGGTAATCATCGATACTAAGAAGTCGCAATCGACCGTTGCATACGTATCTTCAATATTAAGCTAACCATGAACAGACCTTTACCATACAGCTTGAAAGTCAGTGCGACAAAGAGATAGAATACCCCGTATAGAGCCTATGGTGTTAGTGAACAATACATATCTATCTATCTGTGGCACACAGGTGCCTTCTGACAGGGTTCTTGATATTGATTCAGGTTCATCACCCCCGCAGATCAACAGGTCACAATCACATTTATTACGCAGCTTCAATATCATCAATGTCAGCCAGGACCAATGTCATCTCTAGTCCGGAATATACATTGAGACAAAGGATGAAGCATACGTACCCTTGCTGGACTCCGATGTTAGAGATACCCTGATTTCTCCGTAGTGGGATGCACAGTCATATCGGAGCACTTATGAAGTGATCGTCTCTTATTAGATCCATCAAGCTTGTCAAGACTGAATTTGGGCTGAACGCATGAGCCGGACACACCACGGTTCCACTGATTGTCTTTCTCAGAACGGAAAGTCAAAGATGATCTCCTTCCAGAAACTCTGCCAAAACGGTTTTATCAGGATCAAACGAGCTATTACGGAGGACTAGTCCTTAAGGGTCTATATGGAGAAAAGCTTCGGTGATTCCTTTGTTCTTCCCTAGTTCCCGCTTTTAATTTCATTGTCGTTGCATTGCTTCCATGGATACAACAATTTCTCGGCTTTTCGTTATTGAATAAGGTACGAATGGGGAGGGAGCTTAAAAGAACCTTACCTTACCAGTAACTTGACTGGTAAAGAGAACAATATCAGGGAGGCAGGTATGGTAGTACTCAGTAGAGAAGAAAACAAGACCCTCGTGGGTCTTGAACAAGTCCCTGATATCCCTAATTAGGAAGGTGACGAGATAATCCACAGAATGTTTGGAACGCCATTGAACCAAAGTGATGGCGTCAGGCCCTCAGCCATCAGATCGCCGCATTCCCCACCGGTAAGGGACCTCCGCCGCAGCGCTATGGACAAGTGGCCGCTGAACGCGGGTAACGGAGTGCTTGGCCCCAGACTGCTTGCGTAATGCAACCCAGTCACTGTTAATTTTGATCAGCACTCTTCATGTTGCGGTATCAATTCTACCATTGATGATTTGTCCGATCATTTGATACATTTTTTCCCTTTCTCACTTTAATTGTTTCGGAAGCACTGACGTCGGAAGGAACTACTCTCAAACAATATCACAGATTTTTTGACAAAGTCTTCTTTCTTTCTTTCTTTTTTTTTTGCCCCTTTCTTCTAGCTAAAAAATGTGGAAGGAAAATACAAATTGATAAGAGATACTAGGACCAGATATACCAAGGGTACTTGGAGTGGAAGACTTGAAAAGGGGGAAGACAGAGATAGTGGATACTCTGGAAATTGTCTTTATTCGCCAGCTTTCGCCACGAGAGTGATGAGCATTCGCCTCGCCCCACAGGAGCACCAATGGATGTTGGTATCATGGTTGTTAGCCCACTTTTAGAGTACTAGGAGGTTGGAACAGGGAAAAAGTATAATTAGAGCAATTTGGATATGAGCGACAAAGAGATTTTGCACTAAGGGGTCAGTTTACGTACACCTACTCTAGAGTCCTGGACCCTTATAATTCCTGACTACGTACTGGAATACAATTATTTTCTTCTCATTTTTGTTTCATTAACCCCCTTTAAATCCTGAAAGGATCAAATAAAACAATCAAAATCAATGATTATTCATGTTTTTGCCCCATAGATAAACAAATAGTATACTATACGAGTATCATACATGCTGGATAAGTTATTTACCTAAGCATATGATACCGGTACGGTGTGTAACTTTCGTATGAGTATTTTCCAATACAACCAATACTTAATTAGTTATCGATCTACTCGCTCACAGCACTTTTGCCTCCCTTACTCCACCCATGCCTCCACTGTTTGTCGGCCAGAACTCGAAACCACCCGTCAAAAACCAACGGAAGTGTTTCAACTGCCGTCTGGTCATCAAGTAGATTGGCTTTATGGAGTAAAGTTCTTCAGAATTAATTTTGAACAAAAAAAATTAATAAATAATAAAATAGATAAATTTCTTATTGAAGATAAGCCAAGTCGTGTATCATCTACCAAGGGTACGAATGTCTGTATCCATATTCAAAGCCGAATTCAATATCTGATTACAGAATCTTTTTTTTTTATTCTCGCAGAATAAAGAATATTCATTTTTGGTTGGTTACTATAAATTATTATTTATTTTTAAACAAAAAGTTCCGCACCATATCTGGTAGATTTTATGTCTGATTGCCAGGGGAAATAATACGTACTTCGTTAGTTACTGTAGTAAGAGGAGGCGCCGCCGCATGCAGCGCCATGCTGCATGCCTCCAACAACTAAACTCAACCGAAGGGACGCTATGTCCGGTAAGCGTTGGCCTTGACCGGGACTAAGGCGGGAGTCTAAGTGTAAGCTTGCGCTTCCCATCCAGCGAACGACATATCTCATCCCGGGCCACGATCTCTTTTTTTCTTTCCTGTGTATGCGGATCCGACCCTCTCTTCCAATCTCTTCCCTCTCACAACCCCCCCTTAAAAACAAAAATAATTAATTAAAATAGTCGAACCATCCCGTGCCGTCTTCGCAACTCTTACCAACAAAAACAAATCACAATCACCTGCAGGGTAAGAAAAAAAAAAAAAAAAAAGCAAACGTATACCATACGTTATTTCCCCAACCTTTCCACTTTTCCTCTTCCTCTCCTCTCATGCTCCTCATCCTTCTTTCTTGAGCGCCAGCTTGATTTCGCTTCTCTTTTCTTACTTCTTTCATATTTTAGACCAACTCTTGTCTCACTCGTTCGAACATTTTCACCGCTATCTTTCTCCTAGTTTCCGTTTTGGACTAGGCCCTTTCACTACATCTTTTTCTCCAGTTCTTGTCCTCATTTGCCGTTCCCGTGGCCTCCGCGCGATTCAATCAAAGCAGCCTTTTACGGCCGCGACCTTTCGATTTTCAAAGCTTTTTATCCGAACAAAGTCGCATTTTGAATATGAGTTCCGAAGGAGAAAAGGCCAGAACCTCTGGCGAGGTTTCCCGCCCGGAACCTACCTTGCCTACAGTTAATCCCGCTGTTGACAAGTCGGAGCCTCCCAAGGCCACTTTCCACCCCGCGGTTTACGTTAGGTGAGTACTTGTCCCTTTCAACGCAGGAATGACAAAGGGCATCTTCTAATTCGCCGACAGTGTCTGGATCACCTTGAGTTCCAGTGTCATTCTCTTCAACAAGCACATTCTCGACTACGCTCAGTTCCGTAAGTTCCATCCCGGGTGAAGGTCAATATTGGCTTAAAAAGCAATTGAAATGCTAACCATCCCCTCATTTAGGCTTCCGTATGTTACTCTGTCCCTCGTACAACTTCGTATAGCGACTAATCTCCAAATCTTGCAGCTATCATCCTTACAACATGGCATTTGGCATTTGCGACTTTCATGACCCAGGTCCTCGCCCGCACCACTAGCTTGCTCGATGGTCGTAAGACTGTGAAGATGACGGGTCGGGTTTATCTCCGCGCAATTGTTCCTATCGGTATTTTCTTCAGTTTGAGTTTGATCTGCGGCAATGTGACCTATCTGTATCTGAGTGTTGCCTTCATCCAGATGCTCAAGGTACGTCCAGTTCGATCAATTCGTGAAGGTTGCTTGTCGCTCATGTTATATCTAGGCTACTACTCCCGTTGCTGTTCTGTTCGCTACCTGGGGCATGGGAATGGCCCCTGTGAACTACAGGGTGCTCATGAACGTCTCGATTATCGTTCTTGGTGTTATCATTGCCTCTTTCGGTGAAATCAAGTTTGTCTTCATCGGCTTCCTGTTCCAGATTGGCGGTATCATTTTCGAGGCCACTCGCCTGGTGATGGTTCAGCGCTTGCTCAGCTCCGCCGAGTACAAGATGGACCCTCTGGTTTCTCTGTATTACTTTGCTCCCGTCTGTGCTGTGATGAACGGTGTCACTGCTCTGTTTATTGAAGTCCCCAGCCTCACCATGGACCACGTTTACCGTGTCGGTGTCTGGACCCTGTTGCTGAACGCAGTCATTGCCTTTATGCTCAACGTCTCCGTTGTCTTCTTGGTATGGTTTGATTGTCCATGTTACTGAGTACTCTAACTAACGTGCGTGTGCAGATTGGAAAGACCTCTTCTCTGGTTATGACCCTCTGCGGTGTCCTCAAGGATATCCTCTTGGTCGTTGCCTCCATGATGATTTGGCAGACTCCTGTCACCCCGACCCAGTTCTTCGGTTACTCCATCGCTCTCGTCGGCCTCGTCTACTACAAGCTCGGCGGTGACAAGATCAAAGAGTACACTAGCCAGGCGAACCGTGCTTGGGCTGAATATGGTGCCAACCACCCTGCCAAGCGCAAGTCTATCATTCTCGGTGCTGCCGTCCTTATCTTCTTCCTGTTGATTGGATCTATGGCACCTAGCTACGCCCCTGACTCTGTTGACAGAGTCAAGGGCATGCTTGGTGGCGCCACTGCTGGAAACGCATAAGGGCATTTTCTTTACAAACATGACATGAATCGCGTTTGTGATGTCTGGCTATGCGAACTGTGATTTCCAGACCACGAAGGACGAGACACGAGCAAATGATCCGAACCGTCTTGGCTCCCGAATGGTTTCTGCGATTTGACGAAACTGGACGGCAGGAGTCCGCGTAACAATGTCGACAATCATTTCTTCTATCTATACCTCTTTCATTTTTATTACCCACTGGGCCGTACTCTAAACTCTACGGTCTCCAGATTAAAAGATAATGTTCCTCAGCTGAAAACAGCCCTGGTAGGGTGGGGTGAGAGTATGATTGGGCATAGGCACATGCAGGGAATGCTGCCTCTCCCTATCGTGCATTGCCATCTCTGTGGTTGATATGATATTGACCTTGTTCGAGAGGTCTTCTATTCTTGTTTACGGGTGTCGACTCTTAGTTGGGACTCCATTATATCGCTTGTGATTTGATGAACATTTGTGTCACGTTAACTAGCACGAGGTTCTGGTGTCGGATATTGATTTCCCCCTCTGGTTTCTATTTTTTTTTTTTTTTTCTCTTTTTTTATTTATTACTATTGTGCCTTCCTTCTTGTGACTATAGATTTACCTATTCCCTCCATAAAATAGAAATTGGTTGAAACATTATTTTTTGTCATGGTAATTGGGGTGCGAGCAGAGGAAGCAGCGCAGGTCACGGGGACGGGAATCAGGTGCCTTACTTCCTGAGGCATCAGAGTGTGCTGCAAGGCGCCCAGGCTCACCCCAATCGTCATGGACTGGGATCCAGACCAATCAAAGCAAGCTGAGCGAAGTGCAAATCCACTAGTGTGGGATTCACCAATGAAAAAGACCGTGGCGCTGACAGGGTTCCTGGAAAAGGCCGGACGCGCGGACTGGAAAAGCCAATCGGCGACGGGAAGAAGCGTTGTGATCCACACAGTGGTTGCCCAGAGCAATAGCCAATCATCCAATAATGGCCGGATCCTTGCTGGTCGATCTAAAGTTTGTGGAGTCAATTAGCTGTACAGTAAGGTATGGTATGCAGCACCCGCAGTCTGCAGGTAAATTGGCCGATTGAGTGGACGAAAACAACGTATGAGACGGTAACGAGGCGAGCAAAATCCTTCTCCGCATCGCATCCAGAGAGAAGCTCCGAAACACTCCAGCAATCAGCCTCTTTCTCTCGCTTTTTTTCCCTTCTTTCTGTCCCTTCCCTTTTCTTTTTTTTCTTCTTCTTCGTCTTTCCTTCCAAGCCGCTCATCCCGTGGTTCGCTTGTTTGGCTCATTCTCCTCTTTCTGCATCTCGCCCTCCACCTTTTTTCTTCTTCTTCTTCTTCTTCTTCTTCTTCTTCTTCTCTTCTTCCCTCCCTCCTTCCTCTCACTCATCCATCGCTCATTCTCCTTCTGCCTTTCCCCCATCATTCCCATCCATTTCCTTCCTCCATCCGTCGATCTATCGTCGCTCATCTGTCGGCCACGCCTCGTACTGTCACCCTCACAACATATCGCGTGAACACCTCGTTGGTCGACGTCTCAACGACTTGGATCGCGTGATCCCAAGGTTGCTCTAATTTTGTTGGTTCTAGCTCACTTGACAGAACAGATTCGGACTCTCTGCTTGTAGTCGCCCCCACAGTATTGGATCCGGCCGCCTCACGATGTGTCCCATGATGCTTAACTCTTTCTCCGATGGCCCTGCCATGGTCCTTTCTCCTCCCCAGGAACACGTTTTCCTTCAATTTCCGCGCCAGTCAGAACCCCAAAGCTCTTTCTTCGGTAGTTCTGGTGCCTCGTTTGGTGCAAAGCTGGCCGCATCTGGTTCAGTTGCTGGCAAACCGTCGCGCAAAAGGTCGCGTGACGACGCAGCTTTCGAGGAAGTTCTGAATGCCCCCAGCGTGCCCTCCATCCCTGCACCAGCTCCTGCTAAGGTTGAAGAGCCCATCTACGGAGAAGGAATGGTTCTCCTCAACCCACGTACGGGACTGGCTCTTTCCGCCGAGAGCCAGACAGGCACCTGGTACGAAGAATCGCTAGATGGTGCCGCTGCTGCACCCTCTGTATCATCTCAGTCTGGCACATCACAGGCCGCCGGGCGTAAATCTCAGCGTCTGGATCCTTCCGCCCCCAAACTGGACGATATCGCGGTTTCCTCGATTCAGCGAATGCAAGATAACGGCAAAGATGATAACCGCCGCCTCCTCGATGCCACAAACCGCTCGCCCAATGAGCCTTTGGTTGATGATGCAACTCGTCTCCTCGGCATTAGCTGGCAACGGATTGCCCTTGATGATTCCGACATGGCAGCTGCCGTCCGTGGCTGGAAAAAGTATATCGACAGACAATTTTCGTCGTTTCTTGTTGATTGTGAAATCCTCATGAAGAACCGGGCCCTGAACGCTTATCTCGTGTCTGCGCGACCTGTCACGCCTTTCGGATCAGCAAATACCTCCGCCTTTTATTTGTTCAACGACGATCTCACCCAGGCTCAGCTTGTCGCGTCCACTTGGGAGATGTGCGTCCACAACCTTCGATCAAACCCTATCATCTTCGAGGGTGCCCAGATTCTGAGTGCTTCTGGTCGACCAGTCAACGACGGCTCTATGGAAAGCCAAAACATCCTTGGCGCAAACCCTATGAACACGGGTCTTCCTCTCTTACAAACCCTCTCGGCACAGCCCATCAGCAATGGCGTTGGTGTCGGGTTGAACGGTAGCGTAGGAATGGGTATGGGGATGGACATCGACGCGTAAGAATCGGTACACGAAAACCGCGACGCGAACAAAAGTTTCGAGATATATTTGCTCACACATCTGCGTTTTGTCTAACAATATTTCGGCACAGATTTTCTTCCACTTTCCTTTATTGTCTTTTTGGAATCATCGGCAGAATCGTAATTGCCCGGGTACTGGGATTTTGGTGACATCATTTCTGTTTTTCATAACTTTAGGGCGCAAAAAAGGGGGTTATCGGGGTGTTGTCACATGGTTTGTTCTCTTGATTTCTTTCGCTTTTGCTTTTATCATTCTCAATATGTTTATAATTTTCCATACGCCATTGCGTGAAAGACCACAAGAGATGAATATAACTAAACAAGAAAGAATATGAAGAAGAAATTTTTGTTTTGGTTTCGTGGCTTTACCCCACATTGTTGTGTTGTCAGGCATTAGTCTTCAATCTCACTTGGGCATCAGTGAGATGCCCTAACTCTTGAATTAGAGCTCACACAGTTAGAACTAACTGGACATGATACCAAACAAACAATATCTGAGAGAAAATCAAAAGAACGAAATAAATGAACTAAATAATAAATCAACTGAACACATACACCGACCGACTCCAGAACAAAGCCCATCTCCACTTAGGCCACTACTAACAAACACAACATATATCAATGAATAAATATTAGAACTGCTGCCTCTACCTGTACGAATTATGCTTATAACATTTAATTATTTATTTATTATCTTTCACTTGTTAATAAAGGTCTTTCATTGGTTCAAGTTACTACTACAAGTTAGTAATGCTAGTAAGATAGGGTAGATATATTTTGCGTCGGGAAATTCAATTATGTCTGACTCGGTCCCAGGTAGTATTTACAAGTACGGACTGGTTTCTTTTAACTGTCTTCGTGGGTCAAACTCTCTTTATTTTTTTTTTACCATTACTATTGGTATTGTCAAGACGGAAAAGTTGTTATGTATGTTTCTTATAGAGAATATCCAAAGTACATCATGTCTTGAAGAAAGATCTGCATTATCGGAGCCACGTTCGATCTGGGAATAAATCGATTAATGGTATGAAGCATACTCATCTCTTATTCTTGATATATTAAACCAGCTATTTATAATATATAACCGGGTCATGCGTTGCGTTGCTATACTAGTACAGTACAGTAAAGTACACTTTGCAGAATCTATCAATTTGAAAAAAAAAAAAAAAAAAAAAAAAAAAAAAAAAAAAAAAAAAAAAAAAAAAAAAAAAAAAAACAAACAAACAAGCTAACAAAGTCCCCAGTCTCTCTTGCAAGTTACTTATTTGTGATCAGGTGCTGGATGCGCTGGTGGTTACTACGATCGGTTCTTTCCATTCCTCTGATGAGCTTTGGGAATGTGGGGATTTGTTCATGAAGAGGGAGTCTATTTCTTCGAGGTTGAGGTTGGCTGTTTCGGGATAATAGATATAGAGGATCTGGTTGTGTTTTTATTAGGGCCGTATCTTGTTAGGATGATGTGAAATTGGGTTTGTTGACTCACTGGTACAAAGGCGAGGTTGAAACACATGAAGATGAGGTAGCCTTTCCAGGCTAAATCGTTGATCAGGGTTGGACCGATCATGGCCACGAAGAAATTCCAGAGCCAATTTGCCGAGACTCCGAGGGCTTGGCTATTTTTGGTTGAGGGGTATGTAGTTAGTCTCTCTGGGCTTTCTTTTCTTTTCTTTTTTTATGGATTCCGGGGGGAGGGGTGGAATGGAGACCGTTTGTGCTTTGTACTGTACTTACCCTTTGGCTCGGACATGAAGGGGGAGGATCTCGGGTCCGTAAACCCATGGTATGCAGTTGATTGACGCGCCGAAGATGAGCATGAATAGGAAGAAAAATGGCACTGAGGCTGTGGCTGCGGATTTCTCCAAGGAGGTTCCTATTGATAGTTAGGGAAACGGTTCAACTCGTTCGGTTGAGGGGTCTGGCCATGTTGCAAGGGGGCTTACTTACCCTTGAAGGACAAAAGAATGGAGATCATCATCATGCAAAGGAATAAGCCGAATGACCCCCACATCATCGGCTTCTTTCGACCTATTCGGTCAGAGTAAAAGGTGGGATAGAATGAGCCTTGTGTAACGTGGTCAGTGGATTGTTTTGTTTAGCAATGAGCTCTCTCACTCACCTATGACAAACATCACTTGGATCACTCCCCCTAGTAAGAGGCTTAGCTCTTTGTCAAGGCCAACATTGGTCTCCAGGACTAAGACGGTTAGAGATAACCCTGAATGATATCAATGGATTTGCGATAGTCGATCCTTACCTGTGGTGACATAGGTCTGGTATTGTGTTAGTTCCTGCTGAACTCTATAGAACGATATGACTCACGACTATGATGTTGACACCACCCATTTGATTCATGAACTGTAAACCATAAGCCAAGATAACGCGCCTGCCAGTGTGCAGCTCATCCTTTTTGAATATTTGGGACCATTTGTATTCTCCACGGAGAATGTCAAGCTCAATCACTTTAGTGATTCGATGGGACTCTTCGATCACCTTTGGATCATCTGCAGTACGATCATAGAAATCGCAGAGCACCTGTAAGCCTTCACCACTTCGGCCTCGTCTATACAACCAACGTGGGCTCTCCGGTAGCCTGCGCTCATTAGAAACATTGTTTTGAATTCGCGTTCCTGCGCACCGACTTACCCGAGAACCATAAAAGACACAACCACAGCGAAGATGATCTGGCAGGCTATTGGTAGCCGCCAGTTCACGGGTCCCTTGACATAGCTCATCCCGTAGTCGAACCAATAGGCGACAGCGATGCCAACTCCGACGGCAAGAGGTTGGCTGCATACATACATTCCTCGTTTCCGTGCGTCGCACAGTTCCGATTGGTACACTGGGACGGTACTAGTGAAGATCCCAGTGCCGATACCGGTAAAGAAGCGTGACGCGAGCAATTGCTCACGAGAGAATGAGCAGGTTTGAGCAACTGCTCCAGCCTGCATGGAATGTTCCCTTAGCTGCCATTTCGCCTTTGTGTGGGGGAGTAGAGTCAGACAAACCACAACCCATATCATTGAGAACCACATTGTTCTTCGAAATCCTAACCCGTCACCGACGATGAAACATGCAATTGTTCCGAGAAAGCACCCTAGATTGTAAATGCCGACTATGAT
The DNA here is from genome assembly GCA_009193465.1 of Aspergillus avenaceus. NCBI lineage: Eukaryota > Fungi > Ascomycota > Eurotiomycetes > Eurotiales > Aspergillaceae > Aspergillus > Aspergillus avenaceus. The sequence continues at coordinate 24,389 of ML742174.1, read as the reverse complement.
ACCGATAGTTGCAGAGCTGGGATGATGTACAACGTCAAGGAAATCTTTGTTTCCCACAATCCCCGAAAACACACCCTGATTATAGCCTGGGCTTGATTAGTTTAAGAGGAAAGTTAAGAAAGATTGTGTCTAAAGATGTCTCACCAAATAAGACAAATGCTATCTGGCAGGTGAACATGATAGTCATCCGAAGGCCTAGCCCTCGCCCATACCAATTGAGCTTCACCATATTGAGGGATTGATAGAGAAACAAAATCGAGTTAAGGACCCGGGGACTAATATGACAGCCAGCCGGCAGGTCTTATATATATGAGCTATTATGCTCCAGTTTGCCAAACCGTCATGCAAACATAGAGGGCTCCAAAGATAGACAGTGGATCCAAGGCGTAGTGACCAAAGAACCCCAGAGATAGCCTTTCTCCACCACAGATTGCAACTACACATTATCAGAAGCCCATCCTAGCCTTTTGTAGATGGGTACAGGAGGGGCCCCCATACCAACCGGACAAATACCGACCCCGAGGTTCGTCATAGGGCGAAGAAAATAGAGTCAGCCGGTAAAACGGGGGATACCAAGGTATTCCCATTGTCTGATCATGATTCATGCATTCTGGATCGCGGAGTAGCTTCCCCTTAGCATTCCCAAAGATCAGCGGACAAAAAGTCTCAAACTGGGGAAGCCCGAGCACCCGGTGGATAACTTCGTTGTGCAGATCATGGCGATGTCCCACTGGATATGATTTCCGGCCTTGACTTGGTGGGCATAGCCATGGCCACTGAAGGGCAAACCCCCCTCTGTATGAGGATGCATAACTCACGAAAACTCTACCGTAGAGCTATGACCTCGGTCGAGAACATAATAATAGTACATCAAGAGGTTGGTTGCATTATGGGTTACCCCTTGCCTGATAGCTTTTCGGCCAAGCGCATTCAAGAAGTGGATAGGTAAGAGTTAGCCTCCCACCTAGGGAATACTGATAAAAAGTATCCTAGCCCTAGTATATCTTTAGAATGTTGTTAGTTCACCATTTCAAGTAGGACCCTGGAGCGCACGAGCCTTGTGATCATGAAACATAAACATTTAAAGACTACGATATTGAACAGGAGAAGTGGCAAAGCGCCAAAGAGGGAAGAAAGGATGGAGTGAAGTTAGAATGAAGTTATGACAGTGTCTGAGTACTTTCTTCCTCTTTTTTTTTTTTTTTTTTGGCGAAAGACTGACGATCACACGTGATAGGGATCCGGAAAGGCAGTTCCGAATCATCTAGGAATGGTACTATGGGCACATTGATTGACATTGAGTGTTAGTGGAAAAGGTATTATTGTCTTCCATCCCTCGGACCTACAAAGTCACCATTAATGAAAGTATAAAACAAGCAAGAGAATCAAGGTTGACCCGGTTGTTCTGGGCTAACATATATGTTGCATTCCAAGGCCGCTGTCCCTTTCGCTAAAGCGTAGCAACGAACTCTATACTAGTCACAAGCAAAATGTTAATCACTGTCGTAATAGTCGCTACCTTCGTCGTAGTAATCGTATTGGCCTGCAAAAGCAGCGTCAACGCCGTCGTCGTCACCCTCATCGTCATAGTCATCGTCCTCATCCGAAAACCCGGTCCCGGTCTTGTCACCAGCTGCAGTAGCTGGCTCTGCGGCATTTTCACTAGTGCTCGCCTGTTCCGTTGTACCCGATGTACCCGTTGTCACACTGTTTGGCTGGACACGTTCGGTAACACTGCGTGCGGGAACGGTTGTGGGAGCTGGAGACCCAGGGGCATTATTAGTGCGAGAGGGAGTTGCCACCCTGGCTCGTCTCGAAGAAACCTCTGGTTCAATACTAGCACTACGCCGCGAGGCTACACTCTGGCTGCGGCTCATGCTTGCTCCCTCTGTCTTGGCAACTTCATCCCCTCCTTCTTCCCCAAACAGAGATTCTAGGAGCCGATAATTGATCTTTTTACTGAAACCCCTTCGTTCAAGCATTCGACGGGTTGCCTCTGCTGGGGTAGATGCTCGCGTACTCCTTCCATCGCCGTCTTCCCCGTCACCTTGCAGATACGCGACATCACCCAGTCTTCCGCGGCGACGTTTACGCGGTTTATGCATCCCAGGGGTTGAATCGGCTTCCTCCAGAGCTCGTTTCAATGCCTTGGCCTGCTGAGTTCGCAGATAATCCTTGTTCTCGTGTACCCAAATGCGCTCCTTAATTTCAACCTCAGCGGGCGAGAGTAGGCAGTTAGAAACCTCAGGATCCGACTCGAATTCTGCTTCGTCAATCTCAGCACTCTCGGATATGACCTTCTTTGACTGTGCGGTACTATCTGTACTACTCTCCATCATGTTGGAGCCCTTTGCCAAGTAAGATGTCATCTCATATTCTAGCGCCTCTTCCGACGCGATTTGATCGGGGGTTGGTGTGGGAAGTGGTCGTGCTTTTGAACCTTTAGGACGGCCTCTAGTAGGTTTAGTAGATCCATCGCCCGTGTCCGAGGTGGTGTCATTGTTATCAACGGAGTCCGAAGATAGTCGTCTGCCACTATCAGCCGCCATTAAAGCTGGATCGATGGGAAGACTTGGAATAGCAAAGCCATCTGCATCAACGCGTTTTTGCTGCCGAGAAGATGCAATGCTCGTGTACGTATCGGCCACATCTCCTTCAATCTCTGCTGCAGTGTCGGCAGGTCTTTTCTTGAAACTTCGGGAAGGCTTTCTCCCTTCCCTTGCTCTGGTGAAAGAGGGCGGGTCGTGGGCATTCTCCAGCTGCACAGAGCGAAATTGGTCAACAGTTAATTCACCACTTTCTGTGGCGCCGAATTCGTTGAGACGCTGACTAATAGTGATTTCAGTCACTTTAACGACATATACGACCTCTCGGACGGTACGCCGAAAATTGTTCATTCGCGCAGCAAGAATTAAAGCAGCACCACAAATACCCGCAGGACGTCGACCTGTCGTCATCCAATCGCGGTTCATTCGCTGCACGATACGCACAGCTTCGCTAGCCACTTGCATCGTGGCACTTCCAAATTCAAGTTGTTTTGCAAATCGATAAATCAAGCTCTCAGGATCAATAGGGTTCATTAAGAAAACATTTCCGCCCAGACGTAGCTCCTCCAACAATGCTTTGTAGGTCCGACCTAACTTGAACACGTTGATCATGAGTACGTCTGCAAAATCGATAAGCATTACGGTATTACCGTCCTGCCGGCGACAAGCGATATAAAGGCACACAGCAGCGACTGTCTTAGTCCGGCGACCCTGGATGAAGTTTAGGCCAACGGCGAGCTTGAAAACCTGACCAGCAGCCTTCGAAGCACTTTCTGGAATGGTTAAAGCACGAGCAAGCTGGGTGATATATCGATTACCATTCTGCTCAGTGATCTCTCGGCTCTCCGCACCACCTCCACGCTGGAATCCTGGCCCGTAGCTGCGGACATGAGACTGGTCTTCTCCGACAAAGGTACCTTGAACGATTGCGGCACCCGCAGATGTTTCACCGAAAGTCACTTCAGAGACGATGTTTGATTCACTGATGACAGTACCACATCCTGAACAGACCTTTTGACCATCATCCTCAACAATATGAGGTGCAGGGCAACCAGGGTTAGGGCATGTAGACGTTTTAGGATGAGTTGTAGGCTTAGTTGGTTGTGGACGACTGATTGGCTGAGGACGTCTGATAGGGGTTGGATTGGGAGATTTCAGACTGGCCAAACGTCCCATAGGAGGAGCTCTGGGGCCGGCCCTTCCAGGAAATGGAGGACGCATTCCCGGTTTGGAAGCTGACATGATTATCAAGATAGAAAAAGTTAAAGATAAAAAAAAAAAAAAAATAAAATAAAACAAAAAGAAAGCCTTTAGAAGCGTCCTGGGATATCAAAGGATAGCTTTAAAAGTTTCTTGGGGTATCGGAACGTAGATATCATGCTCTAGAATATCGGAAAAAAAAGCAAAAGCATTCAATAAGCCATTGTCGCACGACTCATTATCTTTCATAAGGTGTGTTCAGACGAGAATTTGGTAGGGTGAGATGAATATGACAAGTTAGATGGGAAAAAGCTTAGTCAAATGGAGGTCATGGGCCTGCGAAAGGATGAATATAACAGATGACTTCAGAAAAGAATCTTATAAGAGCAAATGTGCGTATCTGAGTCCAGAGGAATCACAGATCGACTTGAAGACTTAGTATGTATGGAGGGCGATCGATAACCTATGAGCGACACTTGACACGCGACGTGGGGAAAAAAATTTGGATGGCAGCGTGTTCAGTGCGAAAGGATACGCGTCGAGAAGGGTCTTCGTGGTGCAATGGGAAGGTCACGTGTTGCTCATTTGACGAGATGTCCTCATTTTAGCTTAGTTCGAGTCGAGAACATCCGTTCGATTCCCGCTCTTGCCGTCGCCATTTTTACCAGTTAACCCGATTTGCTCGGTGAAGGTGTGGTTACTCAGAGATAAAATAATAAACACTGTTGTTCATGTTTTCTTCGCTCTAATATCAGTTGTCAAGCTATTTTGTTATGCTCGGTTTCAGAAATAATGCAATGTAAGATTTGAATAGAAGGAAATAGGAGAGGTGATCTTCGTGGTAGAAAACCCTTCCTTTCTGTTGTACATATTCTGTACATACTCAACATCTTTGAGGTAATTAATCAATGTGAAAGGAACTCCAGAAATCCTATTCTTAATAACCCCCGGAGCAATATCCAAGGAGATGGAGTTAATCTGGGTAATCCAGTACCTCACTGGCCCAAAAGTTGGGGTTCAAAGTTAAAAGACTTAGCCACAATTCTAGCCTTCTACCGTGACCCATCTCTGGCTTCTAACACTCTAGATCCATTATCTCTGTGATGTGCACCAAAAATATCAATGTAAGTTGCCGGACACAAGTGTCGATTCCAAATTGCCGATGACAGGGGCGGCATTTGCGCGGTTTCCTGACGATTCATGTATCATGTGGCGGATCCAAACTTTGGAATGAGAGATTTCTGCGTACTTTAGCGCCTCTCCACAACTTCACGCACAAAACACGCAGTTCGCCATCGATGTATTTAACCACCAGCATTGCTCTGTAGCAATTGATAATTCTTGATGTGCCGATCATAGACCTTCCCTGTTTCTCTTTATAATCAAAATTAATAACATAGACTTCCCTGTTTCTATTGCTCTTACTTACCAGGTTCACCCGCAAAGCTCTTTCATCCCTAGCTCTGTCATAGTTGGATCTTAAATTGTCCGAATTAATCTTCCTTGAATACCTTCCGATCGCCACGGCTTATATCAGCTCACTGAATGGCTTAAGCTGAAGAGTTTTGTTTTACCATCGACCGGACTGAACGTCAACTTTCCTTTTCAATCATCTCTATCAACGAGGTTTCTGGCTTGCCTCTTAAGCAAACGCACTGCTTCTGGTTTGTCTGCGGTTGACAATGTCAAAAACAAATCTCGTATCTCGAGCCCCTGCGGGACAGGACTCGGCTCGTCTCAAAAGTATCTTCTTCGTCAGCAACGTGCACTGCTCCTCTTGTGTTGCATACATCACCGAAGTGCTATCGGAACTACCAGATGTGAACGGTATTGATGTCAATATTCTCACGCACGAGGTACGAGCTTGGCACCCAGCGGCGACGAGGCCTTCAGATCTAGCCGCGGCTCTGATCCATGCTGCGTTTGAAGTCCATCATGTTACGACGTACGACGACAGAGACACCGTGGTATCGGATATTGCGACGAATTCATGGCTTTCCCGAGACTCTACGCTTTTCACCAATCAACAGACAACCCAAGCTAGCCTGGCTCCGCAGGATAGGCATCTTGCAAACTGCGATGCTTGCAGACGAGAAGAACTACAGAAGTTCCCCGGAGCTCGGGATGCCTTAGAAACGGCTTCCATTCCCACGAAAAACGAAAAAGATGGCCACATGTTCGGGATTAGTGGCATCACATCAGTCACCGAAAGCACAGTGTCTGGAAAGTCTGTGGCAATTGCTGATCCTGCACGACTTCAGGTTGATCAAAAATTCAATGCCCGAATCAGTATTGGCGGCATGAGCTGTGCATCATGTGTCAATACCGTTACAAATGAAGTTAAGCAGCTCGATTTTATCGACGATGTAACAGTCAACCTTCTCACGAATAGCGCAACGATTGTTTACACTGGTCCTCAGCTGAACATGGAAAAGGTGGTCGAACTCATCGATGACATTGGATTCGAGGCTTCCCTTGATGAAGTACAACAAGTCCATGTAGCACCACCCCCAAATCACCGAATCCAATCAGCCTATGCTGCAGAGATCGCTATTGGTGGTATGACATGTGGCTCCTGCTCAGGGAGTGTCACTCGAGGCCTTGAAGAGCTTCCTTTTGTCACAAAAGTGTCTGTGAATCTCTTATCTCATAGCGGAAGAGTGGAGTTCGACGGACATGATAATATCGATGCCATTGTGGAGAAGATCGAAGATCTAGGTTATGACGCTTCTGTTATCAGTATCGTTTCCCAGAGTCCTGACAGTGAAAATGACGATACGATTGAAGAGCGAACAGTGGCAATTCGTGTGGATGGGATGTTCTGTCATCATTGCCCATCTAAAGTTCTTGCCACCCTGAGCGAGCTCCCTGATGTCCGTGTAGATGATACTCTATCCGTCAAGAACCCTATTATCAGGGTCACATATATTCCCCATTCGCCCGCATTGACCATCAGGTCTATTCTTCAGAAGATCAACGGAACGCACGATGCTTTCAAAGCCACTGTTTACCACCCTCCCAGTGTCGAAGACCGGTCACGAGCAATGCAACTGCATGAAAGACGGAGGTTGCTCATTCGCTTCCTATTCGTCTTGGCTGTGGCAATACCGACTTTCCTGATCGGTATAGTTTTCATGAGCCTCGTGTCATCGAACAACCGAGTTCGGTTATATCTAGAACAACCGATGTGGGCTGGGAGTGTTTCACGAATGGAATGGTCTCTGTTCATCATGACAACACCTGTCATGTTCTATGGAACCGACATATTTCACGTGCGAGCAATGAAGGAAGTATATTCTCTATGGCGTCCTGGGGGCCGTGTGCCTATATTGCGCAGATTCTACCGCTTCGGCAGCATGAATCTGTTGATATCTGCTGGAACAACCGTGGCCTATATCTCGTCATTGGCTGTTCTTATTGTCGACGCCGTCGTGGGCTCCACATCTAAGAGCAGTAGCTCGACCTATTTCGACTCCGTGGTCTTCCTTACGCTATTCATTCTTGCAGGTCGGTTTATTGAAGCATACAGCAAAGCAAAAACTGGAGATGCGGTTGCATCTCTCGGGAAGCTCAAACCTACTGAGGCATTGCTGATTACCGACTCCCTTGGCGCCGAGCTAGCTGATGGTTCTAGCTCTGGGGAAGACGAGATTCAAAGGATCAAAGTGGACCTCCTAGATGTCGGTGATAATGTCACTATACCCCACGGTGCTTCTCCGCCTGCTGACGGTACGGTTGTTGGCACCGGTACTTACCAGTTTGACGAAAGCTCCTTGACTGGCGAGTCGCGACCCGTAAAAAAGGCTGCGGGCGACCCTGTGTACACAGGGTCTGTGAATGTTGGCCACCCCGTGAGAATCAAAGTAACAGCAGTTGGGGGAGCGTCAATGCTGGATCAAATCATCGCCGTGGTCCGTGAAGGCCAGAGCAGACGAGCTCCACTTGAACGAGTTGCAGACCTACTCACATCTCATTTTGTACCAATTATCACACTCATCGCTGTCTCGACATTTGTAATCTGGCTCGCCCTTGGGTATTCTGGTGTTTTGCCCGATGACTATCTCGATGTGCCGCACGGAGGCTGGGCTTTCTGGAGCCTGGAGTTTGCCACCGCCGTGTTCGTGGTTGCCTGTCCCTGTGGCCTGGCACTGGCTGCCCCTACAGCGCTTTTTGTAGGCGGAGGCATAGCCGCCCGACACGGTATTCTAGTCAAAGGTGGCGGAGAAGCTTTCCAGGAAGCAAGCCGTCTTGATGCCATTGTGTTCGACAAAACAGGTACCCTAACCGAAGGAGGCAGCCTAACAGTGTCCGACCATGAAACACTCATCACGGACAACGAGCAGCTGAAAATCGCATGGGCAGTCACCCGGAAGCTAGAAGAAAGCAGCAATCACCCAATCGCCCACGCAGTGTCCACCTTCTGCAACGGCAAAAGTTCAGCCCGCATAGTTAAATCCGACGTCGAAGAGAGGTCCGGTCAGGGTATGAAAGGAACCTTCACAGTATCCTTGGACGACTCTGCCAGCCAGTCAAGAAGATCCGTTCAATACGAAGCCGCCATCGGCAACCAACGACTCCTCCAGAGCCTGCTACCTAACTTCGACGACTCCCAGCTCTCCACACTGCTTTCAACCTACCAAGCCTCAGGCAAGTCCACCGCAATTCTATCACTGCGCGAAGCCGACCCCAAATCCTCAACCACCTCACCTTTCACCCCCGCAATCGTCTTCGCAATCTCCGACTCAATCCGGCCCGACGCCGCACAAGCAGTTTCCGAGCTCCACAAACGCAACGTCAGCGTATACATGTGCACCGGGGACAACCAAATCACGGCCCACGCCGTCGCCGACATGGTAGGCATCCCGCGCTCAAACGTAATGGCCAACATAATGCCCTCCGGCAAAGCGGACTTCGTCCGACAAGTGCAAGACGGCATGCTCACGCCCCGAACGGACTCCGAAGCCGAAAGCCAAAGAAACAAACACGACAAACGATCCATCGCCGCCTTCGTCGGTGACGGCGTGAACGATTCCCCCGCCCTCGCAGCCGCAGATGTCAGCATCGCCATGGCCTCCGGATCAGACGTAGCCATGAACTCCGCCAGCTTTATCCTCCTGAACTCGGAGCTCGACACAATCCTCCAGCTCGTCATCCTGAGCCGTCGCGTCTTCAACCGCGTCAAGATGAACTTCGGCTGGGCCGTGATCTATAACCTCTGTCTTGTCCCCATCGCTGCCGGGGTCTTGTATCCCATTGTCAATGGGCATGAGATGAAGATGGTCGGGGGTGAGATGGTCACTGTTAACAAGCATTGGAGACTGAGTCCGGTTTGGGCTGCCTTGGCCATGGCTTTGAGCAGTATTTCCGTCGTCTGTAGTAGTCTCGCTTTAGGGGTTGATAAGAGGTTCCTTAAGAAAGTGGTTGGGTTGGGTGGATGATTTCATAGGTTCCAGGATACGGTTTCTTTGCGAGCGTCGTTTTCCCATAGTTTTGGCTCCTGTGATATGTGATGATTGTGATGATGTCAAGTTATAGTTGTACTACCGTTTCTACTTTCGGTTAATTAATTCAGATCATGACCTTGTTTAATACAGTACTTGCATTAGATCTGGTTCCACTACATGAAGTAACCAATATTGAATATTTGACGTCATATGCCAAACAATAACAGAGAAACAATTAATCCCGTAATACTACACACAAAACATGCGCAAATGACAGTAGGATTTATTTCTTTCAGCAGTGAGAAAGATCTCAACCATCCTCACCCCAGACTTCGGCAATCTTCTTACTCAACACCTTGGCTATTTTCTTCCTCCCAACTGCCGAAGATAACCGGTCCGAGACCATCGTCTCTCTGCCCTTGGAATCTAGCGCTTCGAAAGCCTGAATAAAAGCCTGCGGCGTAGGCCACCGCCGCTGGATCTCGAGGGCTTTCTCGCCTGTGACGCCGCGCGTGCACATGAGCATTTTCAGGAACACGTCGCGCAGGGTGAGCGATTCCGATTTGGAGGCTAGGGCGGCGAAGGTCGAGAATGTGACGGCGTATGTGGTTTTAGGGTTTTCAGATCTGAGCCGAGAAAGGGTGTCGAGGTAGGACTGGGAAGAGGAGAGCTGGCGACTGGGGATAAGGCTGAGGGTTGTGGGGTGTGAATCTGAGTTGGCGGAGTAAAGGTTCTGGAGGAGGAAGGTCATACGGGCGAGATAGCGGATGGTGTCGTCGAGGTTTTTGGTTTTCTTGACGAAGTAGCCGTTGACGACCTGCGTCGAGGCGATGGCTGAAGCGACCATTTCTTGGTATCGGGCTGTGGCGGGGTTGCTTGGGTCGTAGGATATGGTGATTTCCTCGATGAGGTAGATGACGTTTTTCATGCCGGAGCGGCGGAGTCGGAACTTTTGTTCGTGGAAGCGGCCGTCTTTGATCGACCCGATTAGGTCGTCGAGGCGTTTGCGCTCCACGATGTAGTCGAGCATTAGCTCGTCGCCTTCTTCGCCGTATTGTGTTAGGAACGTCGGGTCGTGGAACTTGGCTACCCACATTGCGTCGCCGAGTTCGAGCGCGCGCACTTGTGCTGTGATACCTTTTTTGGCTAGTTCGTTCGAGATGTAGTCTCTGTCTGTGGAGGTGCGCACTTCACGAGTGTCGAGGACTAGTTGGACTGTGAAGCTGTTCGGGGGGATGGTGATGGGGGTTATGGTGGTGTTGTTGGGGTCTGTGTCTTGGTTTATGGGCGGGTTTAGAATCGCTTCGATGTCGTCGTTGGTCTCATCGTGGGGTGCTGTGGTGTTTGGTCCGGGTGCGGTAGACTTACCCTGCTGCGTTAGATTATTTATGCGTGTTATGGGGGGCATGGTTGCTTACCTGTTGGCCTCCGAAAGACAGGGTATGCTGATTCTGGTACTCGGGCAATGTCTTCTGGATGCGCTTCGCAACTTCCCATCCTTCCTCGGTAAGCGCATACTTCTTTGCCGGGTGACCGTGATCGTAGACGAGTTCTTTCTGGAGAAGCGTCTTCATCGAGCTCCACGCCGTGAAATATTTGCCCGGGTCACTCGGCGCCGTGAACGAGCTGTCGCAGTACGGCTGTGCTCTTTCGATCACTTGTGCCTTGGTCAAACTCTGGGACGAGTTCTCCCCAAGCGTAGCTAGACCCAGCAGAATCGCATAAGGCCCGGACCGCAAAGCCGGCGCATAAGGTCTTGCCTTGCGAGGCTTCTTTGCAGGCTGACTCTCCGCCACGCCTTCATCCGATAACCTCTTGCTCCTGCTCGCCGTTGCTGCTTCTATAAGCACAATGACTATAATCTAGCGAGGCCCGAAAACTGACCTTTATTCGGATGTTCAGGCATCGGAAGGCCATTCTCGGCACAATACGCTTGCAGCTTCTCTGTCAAGCGATCGCATAGCTTCGGGCCTAGACCGTTGAGCTGCTGGGCCTCTGACGGATGCTGGAACTCAAGTGGACAAGCTTTCATCGACTCGTAGGCCTTCTTGTACCTAGATAGTTAATTAGTAGTGCTTTCATTACAGCGTGTCTTGATACGAACACTGTAGCTCCCTTGCTATTACGCTCTCGAGCTTGATCGAGCCATTCTTTGATCCACCCTAATAGAAGGGGATTTGCACAAGGTTCGCTCATGATGCCTGGTCCAACCTATTTGAATCCGTATTGTCTACACCGAGGTAGTACCCAAAAAGGGCAAATCAGGGTCGCTCATGCACCTCGCACCCTCTGGGAATTATTGCATATTGCCTCTTCAAATTAAAATGGTAGTAGTTGCTGTTTCATGTAGTGATAAAAGAGCCACGCGCTTCGAAGGGATTGACGCGTATTACTCTTTTGGGAATTAATTGTGGCTGCATCACGTGTGGCGCTGTCGCAGACACTCTCATTGGCTGGGAATCTACTATGAAGAAGTGAACCCTTTCGTCACATGGAAACCAGATTAGAATTGGAAACGGTTACGTATGTTCAATTTGTACAATTAATCGTTTTGTATCTACCACTGACTCTACTCCTAGTCAATGGAACCGATGGAACCAATGGAACTCTCTTCCAAAGTCAACTCGCCAATAATGACGTCACGCTCACGACATTGGCGCTAACCAGATTTGACTCAAGATCTATAGATTAGAACCCCGATGATCATTGATGCTTCCTTCTCATGCAAGAATTCTCACAATCACATCTATACAGGTAGTGATCGGTACGAATCATGTCAGACCAGCGTCCAGGTGACCCGCTGCCGCCGCCCACAGCCGGCTGGGATAACGGCCCGTCCAAGCTAGAGCTCGAGGAAAGACAGAAGAAGGCTGGGGTGACAGGAGCGACTGATAGCCATGTTCTGTCGAAGGTAGACCAGGACGAGAAAGGCCTTGCCCAGGAGGCCGGTCGTACGGACGAGATAACGGACCTGGGATGGGAAGAAATCACCCAAGGTCGGATTGTTGCGGGCCTCTCGAACGAGGATCTGTGGATGTTCATCAGACGGTTCAACAAGGTTTGTCTGCTACAGTCATCATTGCGGATCATACTGATATAGTAGCAATTGTACTATGTGAAAGCTGTGCCGGATGCGCCGTTGCAGAGACTGGATCCCAACCGTGCAGAGGATGAGAACTTCTCTCCGGATAAATTACGAGCGACCCTTGAGCGATTCTATACCACTATTGTTATCTCTCTAGCCTCATTTTACAAGCATATTGCTCGATTGCGTTCATGGAAGGAACCTCGACGGACTGGAATCTTCTGCGCGGTATGTATATCTATTGTCTGGTCAAAGTCTAAGAAGCTTACCCTAATTACAGGGATACTTTATTGCATGGGCCTTGGACTTACTTGTCCCTACTATGTTCTGCTTCCTCATTACACTAGTAGTATATCCTCGATGCAGGTCATGGTTCTTCCCCCCTGCACCTATTGCCCTCGTGGATAGCGACACCGGTGGAGTCCAGAAGCCCAAAGCAGGCGTGTTAGGCTCTCACGGAAGCATAACCGGTGCCCCGGAAAGAATGAAGGGCGAGGCAGCGGAGCAAGAAGCCAGCAACCTGATCACTAGTGCTGCTACCGTTGCGGTGGGGAGCGTCGCTGGGAAACATGACCAGGGCACTCCCGAAAGTGCTCCCTTAGAGTCCTCGGTCCCGGATGCAATGAACGCCGTCTCTGGAGCAGCTGATGCGCAAGCTGCCGCCCATGGACAAGTACCAGCAGGCTCCCATGATAGGACTAGACAACCCATGCGGGAGACGGTGCTCAACGGTGCGAATCTCGGGATGCGTATCTTAAGTGACATCGTCGACACCTACGAGAGACTTGGGAAGTGAGTCGCCTTGCTCGAACCATATACTCTACAGCTAACCATGAATAGCGCCCTATCCCCAACCCCACCGTTCCCAGCCAAGACTCCATACATACGCCTAGCAAGCCTCCTATCTATCGGATTACTGGCATCACTCGTAACATCAAGCTACGTATTCGTCAAAACAGGCACGCTAACAGCAGGATTCGGCTTCTTCGGCGATCCAGTCCTCGCTCGCGCAGCAGCATACCTAAACCACAAATACCCAGACTGGACCAAGCTCCTCGAACTACAAAAGTAAGCCCCCCTCAACCCCAACCCCAACTCATCCCACTAACCAAATACCACCTCAGCTCCCTCCTAAAAGGAATCCCCACAAACGCCCAACTAACCCTAACACTCCTCCGCATCGGCGAAGCCAACGCAGCACCCCTCCCACCACCGCCATCCGACCCAACAAACAGAGCACCAATGCACCCCACGCCCACCGACCCAAGCGACATCAACCTCAACGCAACAGAGGAAGAAATCGCCCAAGCAGCCGCCGCAGACCCCCAAACCCTAGCGCATAACGAGCAAGAAAAGCCCCACGCAGAGACGCCCAAGAAAACATGGGTGAACCGAATGATCAACTTCTTCCGAGGCACAACCGCCACAGGGATCGAAAGCAAACTCGCCATCGACCGCGCCCGCGCAGCAGCCGGATCCAATCACGCCAAGAACCGTCTCGGCATTCTCAGCAGAAAAGGCAAAATGGTGCTCTCTTCTGGACCGGTTGAGTTTGATGCCCGGTACAAAGGGAAGCGAGGTACAGCTGTTATTGACTCTTCGTCTGATCCGCCGTTGTTGTATTTCACGACGGAGTCGGTGGAGCATCTGTATGATCCGCGGATTGAGAGTAGGGAGAAGGGGAGTGTGCTTTTCACGATGCCTGTTACTGATGTTCGGGAATTGAGGAAGATTGGGGGGTTCGGGTGGAAGGGAAAGCTTGTTGCTGGGTGGGCGGAGCAGAGTAAGGAGGTGGTTGATGGGTTGGAGATTGTTGGCAAGGATTCGACTCAGCATTTTCAGCTTACGGCTATGAAGACTAGGAATGAGCTGTTTAATCGCTTGATTGCTATTGATGGACAGGTTTGGGAAAGCTATTGATTTTTACTGTATCTGTGCTAAGTTGGTCTCAGGTTTGGAAATAACCGAGTACATACCGGGATGAGTATTGGGGAATTGGGGCAATCGGATGTGTTTGGAGTCTTTGTTTGGATAGATTGGATAGCAGGTTGTGTCGATATGTATAGTAGCGTCGGATTTGTTAAGGTTTTATTCTGTTCTATAATGTGCTATATGAAAGATAAATAATGGGAATCATAGCAAGTATATAAGAAGTTCGAATTATCGTGAGAGCGCTTCAAAGTGATAATCCCTGACAGCTTGTTCAAAAGATGCGTCTCGCTTGAATCCTAGGGAAATTGCTTGCTTGTTATCGAAACGCGTAGGCCACGATTCCAAGATCGGTTTGAGAGTGGGGTCCTCCTTTTCCTTCAGGAAATTCAATTTGTCTTGCCCTCCCACGTTTGCTAGCGCATCCATCATTTCCTGGATCGTCACACAGATACCAGGCACATTGATCTGACGAATATGTGGCGGCACTGCGTCCGCGGGTAATGAGAGAGTGAGAACTAGATTGTATACGAGAGTGCGCGGAGAGCAAAGCCACGATTTGAAGGACCGATCCTCCAACGGGATCACACACTCTTCGCCGTTCAGTGGCTCCCGGATCATTCCGGAGAGGAAAGAGGACGCCGCAGCTGTAGGACGACCGGGGCGGACAGATATCGTAGGGAACCGGAGAATGAACCCTGTAATGAAGCCACGTCTTGTGTATTCGTTGATCAATGTCTCGCAGATGATCTTCCCCGCACCATAGGACGACTGAGGCGTGGGGATCACGCTATCGTCGACCACCTTAGGGAGGGGTTGGCCATAGACAGCCTGACTAGAGGCATATATTACTCGGACACCAGGGCAGGTATGACGGAGCGCCTCGAGGAGTATGCGTGTGGCATCAACGTTGACACTCATGCCGAGATCGAAGTTTGCCTCTGAGCCCGACGACATGATACCGTGGAAGGCGTAGACGGCGTCCAGAGATTTGTTCACAATGGCGTCTGCGCCTTTCAGAAGATCTGCCGTGATGACGCGTGCGTTCTGGGGGTATTGTACGCCCTTTGGAACTGGAGGCTCGTTAACATCGGTCAATGTGACTGTATATGACGGGTCATCGAGGAGATCTCTCGCGAGTAATTGGCCGATGAAACCGGCTGCACCGGTGATGAGGATGTGCATGGTACCCGGTTGTGTCGTTAGTCAAGGTTGTAAGTGAAATTTCTTGATCAGTAACAGTCGTCAGTCGAATGGATGCTAATAAATGTTCGTCCAAGGTCTCTTGTTGTATCAATTGGTGGGGTCGAATTGGCATCCACAAATCGCAACAAGTCCGAGACTCAGGAACATTTCTCTCCGCACCCGGACTTGTGCCGGTTTGTTGTGAGGTTGTAGCATGAGATAAGAGTAACTAAGAACCAAGTGGAGCTGAGCTCATGGATCCCTGATACTATACACCTGCAGTACGGCGTACAATCAAATACCAAAACTGTAGTTAAAAGACCATTTGTCCGCAGTTGTGTGACTCTTGTACCTCAGTGTCTGCAGCTGGTGATCTGAACAAAGCCCCTGGAAGTATGAAAAGTGGAGACCATGGTTAGCATGGCATACAACTAGCATTTGGACTGCATAGTTCAATGAGGGATTTCTTACCAATGATCATTTTGCTTGATTGTTGTTAGCTGTGATCTCCACAATCGCCAACTAGGAGAATAAAAGGCTAGGACACTGTTCCCCGGAGTTTTTTCCCCACGTTTTGTTTCCCCAGATGGAGATTGTTGCAATGTGATCTTTTTGGCTCGAGTTATATCTTCACTAGAGAATTTTACATATCGCAAATCGGACATAATTTGATGAAAGGTCTTCCAGGTTGCTGGGGGTAGTTATATGGTAGAAGAGGAAAGAAACGATTTTGTTTTCGCGATAAAGGGCAGAAAGGAAAAGAGAAAGATCTAGTGCTCAGGTCAGGTCAAGCGGGGTATTGGTCGCGCTTTTCTCCCCTCGAGAAATCACACCACTGATCAACTTCTTTCCCCCTTTCTTTCCCTTCCCCGGTTTTATCACTACGAGTGATTCTTTTCAACCATTCTCTCGGCTTCTCTTTTGTTATTATCATTATTTCGGAGACCAGAACAATTAAATCATCAAGGATGACAGCCAATTACCTATAAAACCTGTAAACTAAACCCGGTCGCTCTTCCGCCGATCTCAGTTGCAGTCGCAAGCTGGCTGCACGATGCCGGAGAATCCCCGAGCAATCGAACATTCATCTTTAGTCTCAATTAGTTATCGATCAATTATCGGCAATGAAGCGTTCAGCGTCCGATGCGGGCCTAGTGTCTCCCCATCAAGACGACCGCCATTCCTCCACGGTCCCTGATGGACGGCCGACCGCACCGAGAATCTCCAAAGCCCGCGCTTGTGAGTGTCCTGATTAAAACGCCAGAAGACAGATTGCTATGGGATCATTAAGGAATCGCGTCGAGTATGTGAGGGTGGTCTATATATACTAAACTATGCCGGATTTCAGGTGCGGAGTGCAAACGCCATAAGATACGCTGCGAGTTCAAGCAGGGGGAAGCAAGTTGCAACAAGTGCATACGCAGCGGAATCAAATGCGTAGTCAATGATTTCTCGCAAAAGTTTGTTGATGATGATGGAATGTGAGTAGCCCCGAGAGCTAGAAAGAGATCTAGAAGGTTTTTAACTCACACCTCCATGCTAGATGGAAAGCTCAAGCAGCAGCTACTATCAATCAGCTCCAGGCAGCTGTTTCCCATCTTCTCCGCAATGGCTGTCTCCCAGAACTCTCTTCCTACCCAACAGGTGATGCTCAGAATGGTCCGAGTCCTGTTGCGTCGCATCACGGACATGGGTCCTCACTCGATGAAACACAGTCGATCTCCAACCACACACACCAACATGGCCCCGGAGCTCTGATAGATGTGACTCGAGAACCTTCCCAAGAGCCGGATCTACAAGACAGAGAGTTAGTGCCCGCACCTATGCGCAGCCTGTACGAGGTCACCAAGCTCCGTAATTTAAGAAACAATATCATTGAACAACCCAAGTTGACACTGTTGGAGGAAGACTTCATTTCTCGAGGTGTTATCTCGATGCACGAGGCTGAAGAGTTGTTCGCTTACTTCAGTCGAACGATGAACCAACTTCTCTGGGGAGGTATTATATTGGTACACCGAGATCTCACGTCGGTACGACGAGCATCAACCCTACTATCGGCGGCGGTCCTCACGGTCTCTGCACTACATATCCCTAACCGTACTGAAACGCTGAACCGGTGCTACCACGAGTACGTAACGCTTGTATCTAGCATGTCCCTTACACGCGCGCATACGTTGGACGACGTCCGTGGTCTTTGTGTCGGAGCGTTTTGGCTATCTGAACTAAGCTGGAAACTCTCCGGGCATGCCGTTCGTATTGCCACGGAGCTTGGACTTCACCAAAGCTACCAGAAAATGATGCGCGGCCATAGTGACCAGTATGAACGCGCACAACTCTGGTACTTACTTTATGTCTGTGATCATCATTTCAGTATCGCCTACGGACGACCACCAGTCATCCACGAAGATGCAGCCATCAAGAACTACGAGACATTCCTACAAAGTCCGATGGTGGTCCCTGGTGACATTCGGCTGTTGGCGCAGGTAGCCTTGTTCATGATACTGACAGAAGCGTATCGTATGTTTGGGAGCGACACTGAGCAAGCTCTAACAGAAGAGGACTTTGGCCAATTGAGGGTGTACAACGTGGCGATCGATCAATGGCGGCTTCTCTGGCAGCCACGATCAGGTGAGTCATTGAATCTATACTGTGAAGCCGCCATGAAACACTTCGTTTCTGATGCTTGTCCACGTGAACTAGCCGATAGCCCCTACGTACGCACGTACCCCTCGAAGGGGGTTGTGCTACACTACCACTTTGCCAAATTTCAGCTGAATTCCCTCTCCCTCCGTGCACTGTCACCTTCAAACACCCCCGTCTTTTCCATGGATCGAAAAGAGTCCGCTAATATTGCCATCTCATCTGCCATGGCGTGTCTGAATATGGTCTTGGAGGAGCCGGACATCCGAGATGCCATCGTCGGTGTTCCTATCTTCACACATACAATGGTCACGTTCTCGGCAGTTTTCCTTCTAAAGGTTGCGGTCAATTGGAATTCGGCATACCTGACTCTGGACGGCCGCGAGGTACGGCGTCTAGTGGAGCGAGTGATCGAGTTACTCAACTGTGTCTCTGCGGGGGAACGACATCTGACGCGACATATTGCTCGTGGCTTGGGCAAGATGTTGGAACGCTTCGATTCCTGGGAGACAGCATGGCAAGGTGGAGGGCCTCCGGTGGGAGGACTGGCCGATCGTGGAACGAACGATGTGCCGGGCGGTGCCAATGCCATGGCACAGGGCTTCCCTCCTCCTGACCTCATTTATGATATGGTGGGCACATATGGATTTGGACTTGATGAGAATTTGTTGGATCCCAGTATGGCCAACTTTGAATTTCTAGCGCATTGATATTTGGTTGCGTGTGATACCTTTCAACTGGGCTTTTTTTTTCTAATCACTTATTTCTGGTATATATGCTTTTATGGGCGTTGCAGTGTATATAAAACTATCGAGAACATAGGCAAGGGCACAAGATGGACTTCAATTCAATTCATTGATATTACGAGGCAAATAGCTGCATGATCAAGGCTGCACTGATGGTGACTTTGAGCTCGGAAATGTGATTATCTCATATATTATCCGAACTTCTAAGACCATAAACTCTTGCATCCGATCATCATAGCAAAGCCTCTTACTAGTAGAGAGACCGTTATCTGGGTGAAAGAAGTTAGTAGTGGTTTTGTGATATATTTCTACTATCAGTAATCCCTGCTAGGCCTAATACACTAAGGTCCATTGTAATTAGTTAATCTCTCACAAAATTTAGCGTAGGTTAGAAAGTAGAGGTTTAGTGGTGACATTTAATGCCTGTAAGGTGGTTGTGCGCGCTGCGAAAACTTTCATTCCAGCATCTTTCGGCAATCGAACAAGGCAAATATCCCGTGTGCCTTGACTGTCTGAACTATGCTCTTGGAAAGAGTTTTTGATCATTGAATGCTATCATAAGCCAATAATATCAGTATATTGTAATAGCTCAACAAAGACTGATTGCTGGGCTGGTGTCGATTTGTAGAAAGTGGTTCACCCTGCTGTTGGAGATCTTATCACCGCTAAAATTATAGTACCCTCTTTATTAGAAAGATGTACTACACGAGGCACTTTGGTTGCGTTCGAACAAAAGGCGGGATGGCAGGTCACCATATTTGTATACTGGGCTCTTCTCATGAGTACCCATGGAATTTAAAGCTTTTGTCTCACACTGCGCCCTTCGCCATCTTCATACTGGTGCGGTCGCTTAGCAGCTTGGTTGACAGTACTGGCATTGTCCGAAATCGCCGAACGAACAGACAAACAATTAGCAGCGAGCGTCTCGGCTCGTATTCGTTCCCGAAAGGTTTCAAAAGGTTGAAAGGGGATTTTCCTCAGATAGATAGTTGGAATGTTGGTACAGCTAGTGGCTGTTGTCGGTTTGTCAAGCATCCTGAGCAACTCGCTTGTGAATTGGCCCTCGTAAAGATAAATGAACTCTCTATCTTCTCGATTCACCACTAACAGGCGTGACTAAGACGTGTGAGCCAGGTTCTTCAAGCAATATTAGAGTAAGAAGTTGACCCTCGTACTTACTAAAAAAACTTAATGCGGAGAGATCTTTGGAAAGGCGTTGCTGAAGCTGCGCGATAGATAGCAAAATGCATAGAAAATACGGGTCTTCCGTCCATTCCGCAGGCGTGACTCGTGACAATTTCTTTGCAAAGAGGCGTGTACCGACAGCATCATGGTCGTTTCCTGGACGCGTGGGAGGCATATACCTCCTTATGCGACGGCCCATGACGTCCAAGTAGTCCAAATAGCCGATTAATGGTTGAACATCTGGATTAAACTGGTTGGGCTCATTACGGCGATAGAAAACAGTGTAGTACGGTCGATGAACCGGCTGACCAGCAAAAGAGAATTCAGGTCCTTTTCTGTCATCAAGATGTGTTAGAAGTTAGAAGAAGCGTATCCACAGTTATTGTTGTAACCCTTACCTACGCCTGTTTAGGACACTTCCATCGTGAAACAGGAAACGGCAAAGGATGTTGTATTTCACAGCAGGCAAGGCACTTGTGGCAAGCATCTCCGCATCACTCGTTCTTGTTCGACCTTCAGCAGAAGATTCTTGCTTATCGTTTCTCTGCGGAGGTGCTTCGTAGCCGTTGTCAAGGTCCCTTGTTGAAGCGTTGTCAATGTGCTGGAATGAACATCCGAATGCGTCCAGGTGGCGTGAGGTCCAAAGTAAAGGGTTCACCAGAAGCTCGCGACGAAATCGCATAATATCGGAGAGTGATATTACATCGGGCATAGGCGACATATTGTGCTTGCTTTGACAGGGTTACTCCACACGGTGGATGTTGTGTTGCTGACCGCGTTAACTTCCTGTCGGAAGCAACTTTGGAGTAATGGAGGTCCGAGGCGAAACCACCTGACGTCCGCCGTAACCTGACCATGCCAAGTCCTAGGTAGTAACTCCTTCCAACACCCAAAGAGGGGGATGCACTAATCTATGATGGAATTCCCCGCAATCTTCTTCATATTCTTGTTACGCATCACTACCAAGTCGACCAAAAACCCTAGCTGGGCAATGGTCAGTCCTTGTTGAATGTTAACACATATCGACGGGATAAATGGCTAACTCTACATATTTTAGCAGTGTTACTTCCGAGTCAACCTTCAACACTCGGTTCAAAGCTGAGGAAAGGAGGCCTTTCTCAAAAATTCGCAACGTTGCCGCGAGTGAATGGGGACGTGATCATTTGTTTGCTTGTCGCGTAGTACGGCGGGAGACTCAGTACAGCATTCTCCCTGTTTTATCGGAATATGCAAGATCCTCAGATCTGAAATCCTCATCTGAAATTCTTGCTTTCCTGAGAAGCCCGGACTCGGCAGCCGCTCCTCGTAACTTTATATATGTTACATCCACGCAGTGGTTCGACCTAGATTCTCGAAGTGGAAGGGAGCATTTCGTGCAAAATATGAGCTGTATAATGCGAAGGGCTACCCGATAATTGCTATATTCCTATGTTGAGGACAGCTTCGAGAAATAGTGTATATGGAGGGAAGTTTTCATGCTCGAAGATAACTGGTCTCGGCGTTGGAAAGCATCACAGAGGAACTGATCGAAGTTTAAAGAACTGAAAATAGCTTCGATTAGGTGCCTTGTGTTGAGGACTAATCTGCCAGTGAATACAATAGGCCCTCAGGAAACAGAGATTATTAATAACAGTTGTTTATGATTAATCAGTTGTGACAATTGCCATGCAGAGGGAGTTGTGCGTTTGATAAAGATGTTTGTGTGACTTTTATTTTGGAGAGCGGGCATTTCAACTGTTAAATGAAATGCCACTCTACTAAGCACACACCCCAGCTCCTTCTTCAGGATTAATCATGTCGTTGTCTATCCAGGTCATGTAGTCCCAGTAGTCTGCCTGTGTGCCTTCGCCATCGACCGTCGCATTGCCTGAGAATTTAGCAGTCCAATAAGCGCTTCCTTGTGAGGCCTCTGCGAAAGCGTAAATTCCAGTATTAAGGGCTCCCTGTCTCCCATCCAAGGTGTTGTTGATCTCTGCTTCGATTGACCATTCCCCAACGAACACTGGAAACTTGCCATCGCCGGCTCCAATCTCGGCATCGCGGCAAATGTAGGAAGTGATGTTCTGACCGGCCGCCTGTAGTCCCAGAAAGTAATAATGATGCACGTCGAACACCAGATTGGCATCGATAGAAAACTGTGGTGACCAGTACTCTACTTCCCGGAAGCCCCCCTGGAGCATAACTGGTATATTTTGATTAACCGCCTTGACCTTGTCCAGGACTGCCGTGAAGTACTTTAGAACCCAAGCTGCACCGTCATCGGATAGCGATGCTGGGAAGCCAAATGCTGAGAAATCGTCGTTATCGACAGGCTCGTTGATCGGGGCAATAGTGTACGACTCTGGATGACTCGAATTTTGAATGTATGCAATGATAGAGTCAATCACCAGCAAGGAGTAGTCGAACGCGGTCTGGTTGTTGAACCACCCAAAATGTCCTACTGCTTCCCCAAACGGCATACCGTTCACTCCACCCGGCAGCGAGTGCACATCGATTATGACATACATGCCATGCTTAGTGATAGCATATGTGGCAATGTTCCTCAGAAACGAGACCTGATTACCAGAGTAAAGCTGGGACCCTGGCACTTTGACCCACGCCGCATATGTGGTAGGAATCCGCAGGGTGTTTATTCCTGCACTGGCCAGTTTGTCGATATCGGTCGGAGTGATATATGTTGCATATCGCTTCTCAAGAATAGGCCCACACTGCGAGCCTTGATTGACGCAAAAGCCCCATTCGTCTTCGGCTCCCTTGGAATTTTGAGCCCACCAACTGGTATCAATAGTGTTTTCCTGGCAGAGCCATCCTCCAAGGTTCACTCCGTTGGATTTGTACGTGCTCCAATCAAGATACTGCGCTGCTATCAGGGCGAGGTATGTGTTGAAGATAAAGGTATGGTATAATTTGACCATATTGTTCGCTGTTGAAATATTGAATGCGGTAGCTGAAGGGAAAGAGTGTAGAGTTGTGGGGTGGTATTTCTCAGATTTGAACAGCTAGATAGTTGGCTCTATTTATCGTCAAGTCATGGGATACTCGTTGATCCCTATTTTCCCCTCATTGTCCTCTTAGCCGTAATCATTGGCGCCGTGCCTGTTGATCCTTCTAATTTCCTCCACTTCCCGAAGCGAATGCACCCTTTCCTTTCATGCGTGTTCGCAAACGTAGTCGGGTCACGGTGCAATACTTACCCCGGACTCTGGCTATTCTCGGATGCCATATTAGCTATAGCCCAGGGCTAACTCTAACCCCGGATGTGGTTCCCCACCACCCCTACAACATGCATGGGCCGGTAATACAGTTAAAACTTGGGCGAGCGGTGTACTTTAAGGGGCCATCACCCGAATATTGAGTACTTGAATATCCCCGGGCAATGAAATCGATATGAGACAGAAGTCAAACATTGATCGCCTCATCCAGAAGCCAGCTTGTATTCAACCAAGTGCGGACGTTGCCCAGGTCCATTGTGAAGTCAATTGGAGACTCTCAAATGTCAGGTATAACCGACAGAGTGTATCCATATTTACTACATCTTGTGAGTCGCAGCCTTTTTCAAAGTCCATCACCTTTTGAGACTGATTCACATATTCCCAAAGCAAGGCCACAAAATTCAGAAAAAAGTCCTTCGTTAGAAACTTTTCACTGCATGTGATTTCCTTGGTGTAGAATAGCAGTCAGCTATCCGACGACATCATTTGGTGAACCTGCCATCCGTTGGTTTACAATAATTGGGATAGTCAACGTCAATGGACGAAGTGGTAGGTGCAGATTGAGGCTGGTTCTATGCCTTGCGTTGGGTGTGATTACGCGTGGCATTTAGGCAAAAAGACCAGGACTGGACTAAAGTTGTTCCGGAATATTCATAATCAGCTGAAAGAAGGAGGATGTGAGTATGTAAGCTCCAGCCCCCGGGCGCCAAATCTTTGAACTTTTGAATTTAATCCTACGCCTGACATCATCATTGCGGCCGTCGCGACAGTATTGCAACGCACTCTGGGGCTACAAACACTACCATAGCTCACTGTACTGGTACCTGGCATTTATCGTGCCTGTACATCGATCTTGTATGGTTCCACCTACTGTTGACTGTACACTGGTCAAGATCTCTATCGTTTCAACGCTTTGTGTTGAAGTGACACAGTTTATGTCTCTGTGTCACTCATTCAATAGTTCCTGAATCTACAGGGATAGAATGAGATGCATACCTCGCGGCAGACACAAGATCCAATCCTGTGTCACGAATGATAGGTTGAAACGGATCGGCACCGGTGTCATGACAAGGAGGGTTCTTATCCGCACTCCCGCCGTGGCTTAAACCGACGTCCTCTGAAAGTTACCTTTTGCGACGCGACAGATGCGGCCAGCTTTAGCTCCCCGAATCTTTCTGCCTTTTTTTTTTTTTTTTTTTTTTTTTTTTTTTTTTTTT